>NQII01005893.1:0-135837 GCA_002778355.1 Clitarchus hookeri
TTCATGCTAAAGTGAGCATTTTTGAGGCCCTACTTACTTGTATACTATTGGACACATTTTAAAATAAACATTGCCATGTGGGTAATAAACACAATTTATATATTTCACCAGATTCAAAAGTTAACATCTAAGGCTACAATAAAATATATTTATTGACTATTAGGGTCAGGTGGGGTAATTTTAAATAGTAGGAAAATTTTTGTACTGAGGCAGTAAATACTGGCTAAATTGCAATCATTTCTTTGACTTTCCTTCAAAACTGCAGCTGCAGAATCTCTTGGGAATTCTGCTTGAATGTTGTGGGTTGCTATTTTTGTTTATTATGTTAAAGTATTCACAAGATAGGCTGAAGTTATATTCAATTTACATTTTCCCCACAAAGTTTTCCTTATGGGGCAATTGTAAATGTGTTTTTCTGGCCATTATTTATTGTTATTTAGTTTAGTTATTTTGCATAAACTATAGGAACAGATGTTTTATATTCTTTCAGATGCCCAGATCATATGTAAAGAAAAGACCTGGACCATCTGTATAAATAAATAGTGTTGGTGAAATATTTTTCGCATTTATTTTATTATCTTGACCAAAGGAAAACTGGGGTAGTTGGAAACAATACAGTGTGAACTCATTTACAACTACCAAATTTTTTTGTTTTTTTATTTCAAGGCAGCATGAAAATACTTTTTTTTCCAACTACCCCAATTGTGTGGGGTAGTTGTAAATTGTGTTTTAAAGCAATTTGTACTAATATTTAATCAATTGTTAATAGTCAACATTATAAGAAAGTAGGGATGTCAAATTTGATTCCTCGATTCACCAGATTCCTTTGCATTATGAGAATCGTGAGAATGTAGTGTCTGATTACTTCGATCTCGATTCTTATAAGTTATCATCAAATGAGGTTAGTTTTAACCATAGCGCATTTTAAGTGTCTGCAAACCACAACTCTATACTTATGTACTAAATATTTGTGGTAGAATAACAAATATAAGTTCCCGGGTCATCTGAATAGTAAATTGAGACACCACTTATAAGTTATAACGAAATGAGGTTAACCTTTACCGTAGCATATTTACGAGTTGCTGCAAAACAAAACTCTTGTTACTTAACGTAAAAAAAAATAAACACCGCCCTTAAAAATTTTTTTTAATTTTAATTTTCTATGTGTGGTAGAATAACAAATATAAGCTTCCATGTCGTTATCTAAATAGGAAAATGAGACCTGTAAAAATAAACATGGCCATTACATTTTTATTAATTTGGCAGCAGTACTACCAACAGTTAAGATCGTACTTCGGCCAACCAGTTCTAAAAATTTATTGTATTCCAGAATGCTATATTTTAAAAATAATTCTGTCTATTTTTCTGTTTATAATAATAATACATAATAACTTGCAATTTTTCACGCGAATAGTCTAAATGTGTACTTGAAAACTCTGTTTTGGTTGAGTAGTTGCCAAGAAAACTTGCAGACAAAATGCTGTAGCTACACGCTGACAACGGGCATTATATATTTTCGGTTTTGAAAATAAAGGCGCATCCATTTAATGATAATAAAAAATTTATACCTTTAACACATTTTTTTACAGCACGAATAATTGCAGTATGGTGATATAATTAATGTTTGGAAGGCGCAAGTTGTAGCAGTCTTGCTTGAACGTATTTGAAGCAACTAACATCTATATCTACACTTGAAGGTGTTTGTCTTTGTTCTAAAAGTGTGCATGTGGGTAGCATTATAAAGTTTTTGATGTCCTGAGGATTTAATTTACTTAGACGTAATGTTGCAGCCTCGCAATAGGTGCCATATTTTTAACATTCCACGCCTGGGTACGACAAATGGAAATTACAACTCGGTTAGCTCAGTTGGTAGCAACATGAAACTTTAAAGGCGCCAAACAAATAGTCAAGTTGCGGTTTATTTGTTCTATACTTTTATTTATTATTCCAATAAAACAGTTCACATGCAATCTTGAGGTATGCACAGTACGAACAGGTTTACGGGCAAACCAACAGAGAGCAGCGCCACAGTCGTTTAATTATTAATTTATGTCTTGAAAACTTGCCTCGCAAGAAGAAATTATGAAGGCAGGAGGGACGTCAGTTCCCTCCTTGCACCATATCGACCTCCCACACCGGCGGAGAAATCAAGAGCAGTTACATTTCTCTCGGGCGATGCGCACACAGATTATTTATTGCTGTGGGTCTATCCGCCCCCTCTCCTCAGATAAGGGCATGGCGTGAGCCACCTTTCCCCCGCTATCCGAACTGCATCATCAGTAAAAGATAATCCAAACCTTCTAGAAAACTAACGGTTGATGCAGTTCGGAAAGCTTCTATCACTAATGCTTAGCAAAAACTAAGATTTCGAAAAAGCAAACCTATGTCCGATAAACAAACTACCACTGCTTTAATTTTAAATCCCGATAAAATATTATGAAGCTTCGCAAAACTAAAGAACATGAACCACGTATCCCAATAATTAATATATTGCATCATTAAAACCTAAAGAAAATGTCTGGCGATGTGTGGAATTATTTTTCAGTTGATGAAAGCAATGCAAATTACACGTTTTGCAGTTTTTGCTCGGCAAAAATTTTACGAGGTGGTGTTAGTCGTAAAAATGATGATGTTTCAGAGGATCTTTTGGGCAAAGATGCATGTAGCAGCAAGTCATTTACTTGTATTTCAGTTTCATCACTGAATAGCAATAGTACATATTGGTTATTTCTAGCTTCATATGTTGACCTAAAATATTGCATTGAGAAGTTGAAAACTTTTGTTTAACTTTTTTTTTAATACTTTGTCAAATATTCATTTCAAATAAATACTAGGTTTATCAAAAATACTGATTAAAATACTATTTTTTCAGTTCTTAATATATGAACTGGTTAGGCCTAGTTAGGTAAGCCTGAATTTTACATAAATATTAGAAATTAACTTCACTTAGCAGATCACAAAGTCTTTTTTGTAATTGTCTTCATATTTCTGTCTGCAAGTTGACCTATAAAACATAATTTCAAAAGTATACATTGACTGTAGGCATTGTTGGTAATTCCTATATCCTAATTTAAGGTATCGGAATCGAGGTGGAATCGAGTTAAAAGGTTTTGCAATTGGAATAGAGAATCAGAATCAAGACAAATTGATATTTTGACATCCCTATAAGAAAGATTGTAATAACTATAACTAATAATGTATCTAATTTTAACTCCAAATCATAATTTTTTATAAATTAAAATGTTTGTCATTCATATATTATTTACAATTACCCCACGTAACCCTATTTGAAATGAGTGGGCTTCAAAAAGTGCTCACTTTTCAGTGAATAGCATATATATTTTGGAGATATAATTATTTATTTAATTTTAAAACCTCTATTCTCAGGTATAGCTAGTTTTGTATAATCAGGATATCACCTCTAAATTTATATTTACATTAATTAGTTTTGCTTACTTTTTATGTTTTAATGGTTATATATTTTTTATTTGTTACGTGAGAACTGATAGTGATAAGTTTCCACGGACATTACTAGAAACCAATAGTGAAATTATTATGTTCAAAGCTGAGTTATTGCTACAAACATTTTAATGATTTGTTATTGATGAGAAATCTTAACGAGCCAGTTCACGATTAACTCGCGTAAATTATCTTTTTGGTTAGCTAATGCTTAAAGAGGTGGTTTAATGTGCAGCTTCATTGCAAACTGCTCCTAATTTATATTGACAGCTATTTTGAATGATTTTTATTGATTTGAAACTACATACTGAACTGATGATTTTTCATATTACTCATGAATGCCTATTTCATGTAAAATTTTTGAATTAATAAAACCATTATTTCCTCACACTTACCTACAATGTTGCTTCACGTAGTCGTTGAAGTAGTTAGAATTTCTTTATTCAGTGATTTGCATGGTTTGTCTCATCATTTTTCATAAAAAAATTGTATGAAATTGTGCCTTGTGTATTGATATGTTAAACCTAAGGATAAATGTTTTTTGCTGTTTCGTATTGTGAAGGATATTCTGCCATTTCTGAACTTCAATTACTTGTTCAAGCCAATTTTCTCACGCTGCAAATATCAAAGGAGATGTTGACGTACGTGGCATCACTGTCCTCTTTGTTAGACTCTACGCTCATAGAGGAAGTAGTGTGTTAGTAATTTCATGCAATCGTCACTCGTACGCCCAACCAACTTCTCACGTATTTTATGCAATAAGATTTTCACTTTTATTACAAGAAAACACACATATTTATTTTTATTTTCTTACATGCACATGAGTGAAAAACATTTAAGTCTATCCCAGACTATATATATATTTATTAGACACACATACATATTAGGGCTGTGCTGATTAGAGCACATTGCTTACCTAATGTTTCACCTTTATTTCTTACTTGACATTGAAAAAAAAATTGTTATATCACACACCAGTTACCAAACACTTAAAACTAATTTCAATGTCTCCTCATTAGAAAAGTAATAAATTAACAAATTTCTTACCACTTTCAGATCATCTTGATGTCTGCTGTTCAAAATAAGCAATGGTATTGCCCTAAGAAGTTTCTTAATATTTGACAAAAAACTTGATATCTCCTCTTCAAAATAGCAAATAATAAAATAAAACTTTTCTTCACAGTTAAAGTAAATCTTGATGGCTTGAAAACAACCATATGCCTAACTTATAAAAAGTTTATCTAATTTATGTTGTTGATCTCGCAGCTAACAAAATCTCGCAAAGTAAGCAATCTTCATCAGTACCTACACATTATTACACAAAACCTGAATGTTGTTGATCTCACTGAAAAAAAAAAAAATGCACAAAATAGGCAGTTTATATTATTACATATTGACACACAACAGCTAATCAAAAACCACAGACTTCAAATTCTTGTTTAAGAAAACAAGCATCTTCAGTTTTTCAGGGTGTAATAAGGTTCTTGTCGTCCCACTTATTAAACCTGCTGATGTGTTTAATGTCTGAATAATACATATCCAGTTAATGCTTTATGTTCTTAATAGCATCTGCAAGAACTTCCTCGGTGTTGCTGTTCAAATCCAGTCCCAACCCATTCACAATCTGTATCACTTTAGACATTGTACTGTCACTTTAACTGACTACCATAGTAACTTAGTAGAATTTTTCCAGTAATGAGATTACTGTCTCCATCAGGATCCAGTCACTGGTCGAGATGTCAGTGTTGAGGTTCAGTTCTGGAAGCAGAAACATTATAGCTTTTCTCTGAGTGTGGAGGCATTCCAACATGTGGTATGCACCGTCCCACCTTGTGGGTTCATCCTGCACTAGATGATGTTTGGGGAGATCTTTAGCCTCGTGAAACTGAACCGACTTCTTATTCGCAACCAGTGAATGTTTAAAATGACCTACCACCCTCCTTGCTCTGGCACACATGTCATTAACAGGTTTCAGGTTGAAAAGAGCATTATTGTGTACAAGTTGCGTTGTGTGTGCTTTGTGAGGTCCATAGCTGAAACTAAATTTCTAGCATTGTCACTCACAATGCAATGGATGCTTTCTGTGTCAATGTCCCCACCCACCAATCACTTCCAAAATAAAAGTGTTGTAAATATGCTGCAGTATGGTGTGTGTGCAGGAATGGAACTACTTCCACGCAGAGTTACTTTCCTTCAAATTCAGCTGTGACAAAATGAGCTGTAAGAGACATGTAGTCCTGTTTTGCTGCAGATGACCACATGTCAACTATGAAACTAACAGGTGTGGCTTGAGAAACTATATTTCTGGTTTCTTCTCTCACTTTCTTGTGGAGGTCAGGAATCAATTTCCTCAAAAATGTTGTTCTATTAGGAATTTTTTAGCGTGGCTCAAGATATGTCATCAAGTTCGTAAACCCTGCAACAATATTTGGAGCACTAAAACTATTGCCTTTACAAGTAAACACAAACACGCACCTAAAATTAAATTCAACCTAATCTGAACAAAGGTAGGCCTAGGTTTTGAAATGGCCAAATAATTACTTACTGTATTTTTCCATCTAAAACTTTAATCTTGCTGCAGGATCCGCAACCCTACTTTCCAAATTAATTTCTGAGAAAAAATGTGCGGTAGGTATATTGGTAAAAATGGTAATAAATGGAGACATGAAAATTTTTATTTAATTTGCTTCTTCCTAAAAATGGGCAGATATTAAAAAATATTGCATACCTGTATCCTCAACCATGCTGAATGGTTGGAGGACCACACACATCATTTCTGCAATGAGCCGGGTTATTTTCATTGCTCTGGGGTTGTAATCTGTCGAGCTGGGATGTTTTTTCTAACGTGTAAGTAATGGTTTCTTGCTTCTTGATAGCAGTTGGAGTGCATGTTGTCGTGGGCCCTACGGCAATTCCCTCTTCTCTCGGACTACGTATGCTAATAGAAGCAGATGTGGAACATGCTACAGATGCATTTTGATCCTGCGAGATTCTGTTGCGATGGAATGAAGTCAGATGGCGTGATAAATTTGTAGTTGTAAACCCTCTACTGTTTGAACCACCACGTGATAAACTTGCACCACAAAATAGGCACATGGCCTTTTTACTGTCTTTATGTGAAAGTGAGAAATACTGCCACACAAAACTAGTTTAATGTGCCATCAAAGCTTGTTACAACATTCGTTTTTCAGCAGTATTTCAAAATAGTTACTTCCGACAATTCGCAACACACTTCTGAAAGCAGAATCTGTAAAGGAATATCACTTTCGTTGGTTTTCCCTCTTCAGTGCGTCAACGATAGGCATCATTTTTTTTTCCCCCAGTTGCCAACATAAAAAAATTAATTATGCATTAATTGTGTATCACTATATTTTGATTGCTGTTAAGTTCAATATTTGTTTTCTTTTTTCACGTGAAATATTTGTATAATAGCATCTTTAGTATATTGGACAGGAATTGGAGTACTCACAGTGTAGTACTTGTTGGCAGGCGCACACACTAAGGACGACATGTTTTCCACGCGATCGCGGCGTTTTGCTGGCTAAGCTAGCTTCATCAGGTGGCGAGTTGTAGGACACTGCAGTATGGTGGAAGGGCACTGTTAATAGTAAACTAGGGTGTGGCGGGAAAATTAAAAAATTGCAGGTATAGCTGATGAGTGTGGTTAGGAGCTGTGATTATCATATGTTGTGGCCTGGCGGCTGCCTGGATTTTGTTATAAACTGGTGAGCTAATTCCCAGCGTCTGAGTTCTGAGCTATTGCTTGAAGGTGGTAGTGCTCTCACAACTCTGGTATTGTAGCAGGAATCAAAATCTTTGTTGTTTGATGCTGTATGTGCTGCAACAGGGTTGTTATTGATGTGACCAGATGTGGCTTGTTTGGTGTCTGCTTTGTGGCCATTCATTCTCTACCAGTGTGTGTTGGTGGTGAGGCCGATGTATTCTGCATTATACTGTAACTTATAAATCCTGTACTTTTGTATATTTTTGGTAGCCTATTGGCCTACTTGCAACCTTCACTATCTTCTTCCTTCATATTTACAATGTAATAATGACTAGTAATACAGAACCGCTAAAGAGATATCATTTATGTGATAAAACCCTTTAAGAAATGTACTATGGTACATCAGTGGATACTGAAGTCCCCTGCCTTGGCAATATCACAGCCCTGGTTCACACTACTGCCTGCATATGTACAAAATAACTTTGTGTCACAGTATTATAAAAGAGAGATAATTTGTGCACAGCACTAAAAACCTTTAAGAAAAACTTATAGTATCAGTGGAATATGAAAGTGCCTTGCCTTAAAAATACAAGAAAATCTTTCTTGTACCAGAATTCACACATAGGCNGTATCAGTGGAATATGAAAGTGCCTTGCCTTAAAAATACAAGAAAATCTTTCTTGTACCAGAATTCACACATAGGCCTTACTCGTGCATAATTTCTTTAAGCTCTTGGAAATCTGTAACAGTACGTCATAGTTACTCAAAAAAATATTAGGAGTCATTAAAATGGCTAATATAATTTTTCTCCAGAACCCTTCTAATATCTCTACTCACATAATCTGGACCAATCATAACATCACTTTTCCTAGACTCAACATTACAGACCCGACAGGAAACAAATACTTGACTGTTATGCAGCGATTGGAAATGAATTTCAACAGCAAACAATTATTAAAATATAGCACAGTACTTTGCTTCCATAGGAGCACGAGGCAAGTAACAGCTTTTGCTCAATAGGCATATAAACCCACAGTAACTCTGCGTCGCTTAATACTCTGTGTCAGGACAGCAGACATTGCTGGCAGTGGGCACACACTTGCCAACAAATTGGGAAAGGCGATTCTTGATGGCGGCAACGCCACATAGTCGTGCCACAAGGTGGTAACCCTGTATGAACAGCCTGCAAGTTTTCAGATCAGCAATAATGCCAGTACATTTCCAAGAACTTGATCCACAAAATGGCATTTAATCCTCTTTATTATCGCACATTAATATGCCAAACCTTCCCGCACATAGCTAGTCTATTCAGGTTGCAGCACGATTGTTGACCACAGCCGTATGCGATACACACAACATACCGAAATCCATCCAAAGGTAAAGTGCACACAACTCATTATGTCAGTCCAACTACGTCATACAAGTTCTATAGAATGATAACTTGGTTCCAAACTAGCTGCACTTGGATCACAGTACTACTGCCTCATGTCTCTGCAACTCAAAGCCAACAACTCCTTTACAACATGCAGCAGACAACCTCANGATCACAGTACTACTGCCTCATGTCTCTGCAACTCAAAGCCAACAACTCCTTTACAACATGCAGCAGACAACCTCAAAAGTGCCCGAAGCAGCTGGCAACGAAACTACAACTTAACAGAAGTGACCTGCCTAGAACATGTGTTTTATATACATACATAACACCTAACATATGTAAGACAAATAAATGTATGGGAAAATCCAAACAAATGTTATTAATTATACTTTAATTAGTTCAATCATAATATACGATAATATTATAAAAACAGCCCAACACATAATTTCATTTTACAATTCTAAAGAACTTAAAGTAGAAATCTCACTGGGGTGCAGCAGAAGGAAATGCTGTGGTGAAATTAGTTTATGGTCCAGATAAAACGCTCATCACTTAAACTAATGAGATGGCAGAGCTCTCACTAGAAGTTCTGTCTCATGGGAACATTTATGTTTCAGATATTATTGTGAAAGCACTGCCATCTCTCTGACTTCTCGGAGACCAATATTTGCCCCTGCAACACGCTTTACTTAAATACAAAATATGCATGGGGACAACCGGTCTGAGTCACATTGCTATACCAGGCACAGAACTGAGTACCAGCGTATCAGTGAGCATTACCAAACCCTGTTGCCACATTTGTGAAGTGCCCATTATGTACATCATAAAACTGGTGTCGGGAATCTTAATTGTAGTATTATAAATTACAATTCTATATGTAAAGAGGAACATTTGAATATAGTAGAAACACAAATTGGTATAGCACATACGTGATATATTTGGGATATATATATATATATATATATATATATATATAAAATATAATATAATACATAAGGAAACTGCCCAAGTATACAAACTGGTAAACTTTTATGTTCGTAGTAAAATTATATTGACACTTAAATTTACATGTATTTAGCAATGTCTGTTAAATATACATGTAATAATTTTCATATACTTACAGTTGCATGTAGCATAGAAAAAATAATACATCTTTGTGCTGTAGCTTGTAATGGCAACATAAGCTCTTCTTCCCTGTCCTCGCAATTGTAACGCCCTTCTTTTCCATTACAAAATACTGCTAGTCATTAGATTTCTTGTAACAAAAACTGACACTTTCAAAAATCTTACTATGGAACTTTTTAAAACCATGTAACCAATTTTCTCACGAATAACTGCTGTAATTATTTTTGACTGAAATTTCCTCCCTTCCTATTCGATCACCACTCTCCGAAGACAGTCTTTGTTAAAATCATCAAAATCGGAAACTTTTTTTTTTTTTAAATAATAATTTAGTAAAAATAGAATACACACTACAGACTATAGTTTGACCTTGTTTCTGAACAACTTCTCCTTCGCAACCACTGGTGCTAGAAAAAGGTTTCTTAGCACCCGTGCGTAAATCATTCAAAGCTCTTCGCAGTATGGGCCACTGGGACTACAGGTAAGAGCAAACACCAATGCAGTGTCTGTAGAGTGAGCAGCTGTTACGCATTATCTCGTGTCGACTAAGCACAAGCCAAGACTTGCCAGCTGTCTTGCGTACTCCAATGAAAAACACGAACACACAAAGATACAGACTTCGGATTTCCACATACTTGTTCGGAAAATCGAGCCTCTTCCAAAAAGTAACTGAATTTTCATGAAACTTTTAATTTTTTTGATAGCGCATCTGAGAAACACTTTGCGTGACTCTTTGTTGCCACTGTAACACTGCGAACAAGGCAACAGTGCACAGCTGTGATAGGCTACTGGCCCCAGCTAGTGGGAGGAGCACCGCTCATAGACTGTCCTTGAATGGCCAAGGAGTTCTGTGCCTCGTATACATTATTTTTTATGTTAAAATTGTAATGCTGTGAAAATGATGAGCAAATAATTTAAACACAAAAAATGCTAAAAAATACAAATGCTTAGTTGCTTTGTCCTACGTTCTTTTTTGTAAGGAGGTTCTCCTGTTCGAAGTGCACAGAGTGGTTTTTTTTTTTAAAGAGATGTAATGGCAGGTAACCAAAATACGTCGACAAGCATTTAATATGTAAAACCCAAACTACCTTTTGCCCAGACTCCCACTAGGCAGCTTGTCGAGGTATGACTTGGTCGACAGGACAATGGAAGGCTTTGAGTTCACTTGCAGGGTGTGAATGCAAGAGANTATGAGCAAATAATTTAAACACACAAAAAATGCTAAAAAATACAAACGCTTAGTTGCTTTGTCCTACGTTCTTTTTTGTAAGGAGGTTCTCCTGTTCGAAGTGCACAGAGTGGTTTTTGTTTGAAAGAGATGTAATGGCAGGTAACCAAAATATGTCGACAAGCATTTAATATATAAAACCCAAACTTGCTTTTGCCCAGACTCCCACTAGACAGCTTGTCGAGGTATGACTTGGTCGACAGGACAATGGAAGGCTTTGAGTTCACTTGCAGGGTGTGAATGCAAGAGAGCGTTTGTTCTGCTAGTTACTGCTTAGTGGCTTGCATCAAATTTTGTTCAGAATAGTAGGTTGAGGTTTACTTGCAAGTTATTATTTCTAAAGTCTTAAATTTTTATAGTGAACATGTGAAGTGTTTGATGTGGAGGAGGACTGTGTTATAGAGTTCCCGCAGTGTGGAGACACTGCTAATAGGGCTGTACAACCTGGAAGTGGTGGATGAGAAGGGACAGCCGAAAGTCGTGTCCTTCCGTCTGCCATCTCTAGCACAAGCCTCCATTTACCACGAGGTATTTATCTGTGTTTGGCTGTAGGCAGGGGTGGGCAAAGCTTAGAAAATTCGAATTGAACATTTTTAATATTCTGCTTTGTATTCAAAATAAAAATTTTACTTTGAACTTCAAAAAAAAGGAAGTGCTTTTGGGCAATTTAAATTATTTATTATTATTTGTTCAAAATACAAAAGAAGACAACGTGGGCTTAGTAACCCCAACATCAAAGTTTTTATTTGACGTATGCCACACACATGGCTAGTGAAACGTGTTGTCAGTATCTAATTTTACCCACAAGATAGCAAAACTGAATGATGTGGAAAAATCCTTTTTATATTATGAAACACTTCATTCGGCACCGCACCGCAGATTTTAATCTGTAATATATGTTTATTTCCCTCGTGTCCAACAACGCCTGAACGTGTTACGGTGTGATAAATAGGAGATTAAATTGCTAGTTTTACGAACTTAACTGCAGTGAAATTGCACCTACTGTAATTAAAATCTCAGTAATGTAATAAAAAGATGGAAACGTAGTAATAACTACTCTTAACTTTACGCCATTTTGAGTGGCCTCGGAATACCCATACAGCCATCAGTGTTACAGTGACTAAATCATACAGCAAGTAATAGAGGAATGGAATATTTACAGTGCGTGTTTGTAGAAGACAAAGATGACGACCAAACAAAATTTCAATAAACTTTACGCTCCACAGCATTAACTCACGTAATTTAATATTGTATACGTACGCAACGTAACTACTGGGGTGTAAGAGCATGACCACTGCAATTAATTGTGTCCAAGTTTTGTATGTTTCACACTTTGCTGAAATAATTTTTATTTTCATATTTAGTATCATTTTGCATTTAAGTCAAAGAATGTGCTGATATGATGAAAAATTATTTTTATGTCTTTTATAATAGCCTACTTTCAAATATTCTTTATATAAGCCTGGATTAATTTTAAGTTTATTTAGATTTGTTTAGCATGAAAGACAATATGTGTACTTACATAGAAAAAAGCTATGATCAAGTTTTTTGTAAATCATTGGAAAAAATTTAATTTTGATCTGCCTATTATTACCTAATTTGTAAAAATTTATGTATTCATTAAATTAAAAAAAAAGAATTGGTGCAATGTGTACTTGTCAACAAAACCCTTCAATTCAATATTCAATTAGAATTTGCGAATATTTAAAAAAATTTGCTTTGAAATGAAATTCCAGCTTCGCCCACCCCTAGCTGTAGGCATTGCTTTGAGCAGCTGTACGCCTCTCTTTACTTTTGTGTGAGGACTGTGGTTGAGGACATGCCCAATCCAAAAATTATTTTGAGTGTGAAAAAATGAGTTGAGACTTGTGATTTGAAGCCCACTGTAATCCAGCAGATTAATTTATTTTGGCCTGTTTGTAGTAGTACTAAAAAAAAGTGCTCTTGGTCAGCTGATGCATTCATTCCTTGATCAAGTAGTGTATGCTTCTCCCTGTGGTTCGTGGTACTGCTGCATCTTGTTGCACATATTACGCGTTTCAGGTCTAGACGAACGGTACGTGTGTTAAAAATATAATGCTGTAGAAGACAAAAATGAAGTCGTAATTAATTTTTGTGTACCACGTGCGCTAAAATTGTTGCAATTGCAACTTTAACTGCAGAAATTTTCGAAATTTGTAAATGTGTTGTATGCCTACATGTGGTAAAACCAATATCACCCTTGGGTTTCTCGTGAGATAGGTAATGATTTGCTGTCTTATTTTTGGCAAAAACCAAATTGTGTAATGTTTGTGTTGTGTAAATAAATTTTAAAAAAAGTTCACATGTTTGTGATTTTGTAAGCTATTGGACTGACAGTGTTGGTGGCCTGTTTTGGAGATATACATGACATCTGTCCTGGTTTGTGGTTGTGCACTATATACGGTAAAATCCCTATCTAATGAGCACGGATCTAGCGAGTACAGCAATGTTACCACAATTTTCTCAGAAAACTGCTTAAAAAAAATTCAAGAAGTCTTGATTAAAGATTATTTAAAAATACGTTTGTTAGGCCACAGCTCTAAAACAAAAAAAAAAATTCTGCAAGAAAACTTTAAAAAATTTGGCTGGAACATGCTCAAAGCACGTGCCTGGTGAGTTAGGCCGGGGACACACGGGCGTTGCTTTTGTATTGAACACGTGTCAAGCGCGTGTTGGGGAATACACGCATCAAAAGCAATGCGGTTTTGTAGGAGGAGACACAGGCGTCACGTTAGGGTCACCTGTCATGGCTTTGAGTGAGTAACGTTTGCAATCTGCATCTACATTTTGAGACTTGCAATATTTTGTGAAATAATTATGGGCTGCTCAGACCCAAGTGTAAAAGTGTAGTCAATATAAAAATATTAGGTGAATATAATGCTATAATACTTACATCCAAATGAAGTTAATTTACAATTTGTACACTTTTTTAAAATAAATTTTGATTTAAAAAGTGTATACTGTACGTCCTTCAACAGTTTTCGACCACAAATAACAGTAAAAAATTGCCAACAATGCACAATCGCAAATGAATTTATTATTTTGCTTTTAATTTACGTAGTGTATTTATTTCCGATCACAGACACTAATCTTGATAACATACAATAATTTAGGTGTATGTTCCATTTACATTCACGTACATTGTAATGCATAATGTCATGAACTGGTTTTACACAAAGGCAATCCACTTTTCATTTTAAATTTATAAAAAATTAGGTGAACCAACAGATAAACCAACTGGACTGAGAGGCTTAGGCTGCTCATATTATCTAAGGTCTTGAATAGACGACTACACTAGCCAACTGTGTCGCTTGGCATGATTCCTACTTGAGAAAATTTGTGAATAACATGATCGGGTATCAAGCCCTTATCACCATGGAGGAGAGAGAAGAGACCTAGTCGTAGGCCAACCACAGCTCATAAAACTAATCTGTATAAATGCAATAAAAGATATCTTTTAATAACATGTCGAAATTCGAACCACGGCATCTATTGACTGATATAAACAAAAAAAAATCCTAACAGCAAAATTTTTGGAAAGGTCATCTAGTATTTTTTAATTTAAGTTGAAGTTAAGCAAAATAACTCTGGGAGTCTGCAGTTATACATACCTGCTTGCACAAGTTATATACCACGAAGGCGAACGGAATTGGCGCATCATGCAGGAAATAAAATGCAGTCACGTCTGGCAGCTTTTACTACTCAAGTGTTAATCTCGCAATGTCCATGTAGTTTGACAGACGTGTGCTAACAAGCAACCACTAGCGGCCCCCATGTACCTCCAGTTTGTGATGTATGTGCAGACGCTCTCTGCACAACGCGCCTGTTCTGTTCACCTTCATGATGTGCAACTTGTGCATTGAGGTACGTATAGTTACGGACTCCCTGTGTTGTTTCGCCTTACTTTAACTTAAATCTAAAACTACTACATGATATTTGCAAATGTTTTGTTTCTAGGATATTTATATATATATATATATATTAGTCCCTAGATGTTGTGGTTTCAATTTTGGCATTCTATTCAAAAACATTCTGTATATACCAGAAGTAAACATGTAGCTCACCTTGACTTTTTTTTCTATGTCTGGTTTGCCAACAAATCCCTCGCCAAATCACTTCACAAGCGTCCATCCAGGCTCGTGTCTTTTTATTCTTGTATGTTTAAGCCTCTTGACCCTGATCCCAAATAATTTGATGTTTTTAGCACCTTACAAATTAAGAGTTCAACATCCATTACTAGCCAGAACATGTTGTACAGTACAGCACCCCTCAACCGGAATCGTCGGGGGAAGGGCTATTCCGGTTATGGAAAATGAGGGGTGGGATAGTGTGAAAAATAACACATTTTTTGTCGGAAGTCGTGTATAAGTGGCACATAATTTGAACTTACGAAATCGATGAGTGTAAATTACACTCATTGATTTCTTAAGTTAACTTAGGAAAATTAACATTAGTACATAGAATAGGTATTTCGCAAAGTTGTGGGGCCAAGCACGTTAACCGTGCAAACTGAAATATTACACAGAAAATAATTATCTTGCTAGGCTCTTAATCATTGGACACACTGCACTGACATACGCTAAAAATATTATATAAAAACAGAGTGCATGCAAAAGGTATGTTCTATTTACCGAACCACCCAAAGGCGTTAGCACCAGTGCACACACATTAAAAATTTATTGAAACGGCTGCAAGGGAGTGCTCTGAGGGAGCCGAAATCAGAGCCCCTTGTGTACTAGTCCACAAACTAACATGACCATACAAAATGCACAAAAGCTTCAAAATGACTAGAAACAAATTATGTACCCGTAATCTATATGAAATTTCAATCATTAAAGCTTTCAGTGATACTGTTGCAGGTGGGATCGCAATTCAAAATTAACCAGCAGACACACTGAAGCAGTACTGTCAAATGTACCTCCGCGTGCTAAATCACAACGGGTTGCTACAACCCAAATTCACAGCCAAAAATTACCTGACAAATTGAACACAATAATATCACTACACCACCACTGCACCACGTAACGTTCACCTGAACCTCAATTTTGAATGGGCAGCTGAAAATCAATTTAGCACAACACGGGTAGCGCAATGAAGTTACGTGGCCTTCATTAAAACATGATTAAAGCTCTATGACACAATCCATCGCAACCAAACCCACCTGCAAACTCGCCACGCATATTGCATACAAAGAAGTTATGATGTAACCATTACAGATGAACTATGGTAAGCATCGAAGCAAAGAGGCGACCCTGTCGACTTGAAGGTCCAGCAAGCAGTAGTATACCAAAGGCTTTCATCAAATTAACAAAAACTAAAGGAGGAGAAATCTGGCAAATGTGCATGTGCGGAGGGAGGGAAGCCAAAAAAGACTTAGAACGGGAGGATGGGCAAGGCACCAAGATCCGAAGCCAAATGAAGTGGCAGCAAGGTTCAAAACAACGGCAGGGAATGCGCTGCGATCAGTGCAATCTCCTCCCCAAAAAAGAAACATCTGATGCCCTTAAAAATTGATAGCAGTCTTATGTCCATGGATAACATACTCGTACATTGATGACACCGAAGAATGAAAATGTACTCACACAAAGGTTCAAACACGAAGATACAATAAGAGCAGGAAAATGATCAGTAGTTAACAGTGTATATGTGAAATCACAAGCGTAGATGTAAAGTGACAAGATACAATAACAATCTTGAGGCATCTGCACGATCTTGAAACAACTCGACAAGACAGGCTCCAAATTCAAGTTCGAGTCTAGTTCAATTCCCTGCCCCCAGCGAGAATGTAAATGGAAACAGTGCAACCCATCACTACACCGGTCAATGCCGCGTAGCCTGCGCCTGGCAGACCCTCAACTCTTCGGGTATCGATGTGGGGAGGGAGTCTTAAGCTGAATCACAGACGCAGGCTCAACTCTACTAATAGCTGCAAGTCTACTGCCACGCTCCGCCGGTCCGGACCACGGTTGGAAAAATAGCTAAACAGACGGAGATTAGAAAAGTATCCTCAACAAATCATAGGGACAAACAAGACAAGGGAAACTTACACATTACCAGTTACAAAATTCAATATAAAAACTTAATCAACAAAAACTTAATTCCGGGAATATATTTTTTTCAAGTGCGACACTTGCACCTTCCTAAAATCACCCAAAGTTCTGGGTACAGATAGCAAGACTGGTCAGTCCCAAAAACTTAGAGATGACAAAGGGCCCCACAAATTTCGGGATGAACTATGACTTGGACTCCTTATCACCGTCAGCCAGAAGGAAATTCCTAAATAAAACCAAGTCCCCGGCAGAGAAAGGCACAGGAAATCTGTTCTTATTTAAACGAGCTGCTGCTTCACGCTTTGCAGCGTCTAGACGACAAACTACATTGTCCAGGAGGCGGTACCTCGTAGCGGCATCCATGAAAATAGGTAAGGGGATATTCCAACTATTTAAAAGTGGGTGGGTTAAATGACGGCCCAAGAATGGCAGGGAAGGAGGAAACCCCGTGGAATTGTGTACTGCACTATTAAATCCAACACTTATGAATTCCACATCGCAATCCCACAAAGTGTGATCCTGATTATAAAAAATGGTCAGAGTAGTCTTAATATTCTTATTAAAACATTCAACATGATTACTTTTCGCAAAATACGGACTGGAGGTGTAGTATTTAATTGATCAATGGAAACACATGTCCTAGAAACATACTAACTGAAAATAAATGGTAACAGAATCTGAAATTTATAAAAGGTGCCCGGTACAATCATCAAACAGACGTTTTCCTTTTGGAAATGACCCAAAGGCCCAAAAATGTCGAGATGAACTACCTACCAAGGGAAATCGGGCACCTGAATTTTCACTTAACCTAAATTGGTCTGCCCGGCCCATTTACAATGCTGGCAATCATGGCAAGAATGCACATATTGAGTTACGTCTGCCCGTATTGTAGACCACTTAAAGTGCAATAAAATTTAAAAATTTTTATTCATTCCGAGATCACCACCAAAAGGAGAATCGTGAAAGTATTTTAACACTATTGGTCGCAACGCCTCTGGCACCACCAATTTCCTTGCACATCCAGTTTTCCCAGTAAAATTAATTAGGCCGTCTTTAAGCATATAAGGGCATAATACCCCCTTCAGCAATATCGGCTTTAATCTGCTGGCACCACGCATCCAAATTCTCCACCTTCATCAACTATATAAAACATTCCGGGAACTCCTGTATAATGCTTAATGTAGCGGGTGGATCCGCCTCTACTGGCCCAAAATCTACTGGCTCAAACATTCTAGACAATGCGTTAGCCACTGGGTTATTCTCGCTATGCACATGGTGCACCTTTAACCTAAACCTAGGCTTATAACTTGTTTTTGATTGTGGAAACACTTGGAGAATAAATACAAGAATATTTCCAAACTTTTACCTCATAAAAACAGATATATCTCCAGTTAATCACTAAACAACAGACATATATATTGTTACGTGCTCGCTGCTTTGTACCATGCAGGTGATAGAGGCGGCCAGAGTAGTGATATGATAGTGGGTGGCGAGTCACGAAGAACTGTTTGAATGACAGGCAAGCAATAATCCTACCAGGGTTTCAAGTTATGAAGGCATGTCGCTGCGCATTCTTATGCATGTTGCCGTGATAAGCTTTTGTGGCTTGCATGCTCCTGACCTTTGGCGGATAGAATTTCTAAGTTTATCTGAAGAACTTTCTGGTTTAATACACTAGTTTATCTCGGCATCTCGGGGTGTGTTGAACCTTCCAGATCTGGTGACTAGTTCTATATAAGCGCTAAAGGCTTTCTAGCCAGTAGTTTTGAGACGGGAGTTTGGGTGATAATGCAACCTTGAGCAATAGATGACGAGCCAGAAGAGCAAGAGGCGAGGGATGTGACCAGCAGGAGTAAAATATACAACTATGAACATTGGTGCAGTGAAGAGTGCGACTGGCAGGCGGGACTATTGAGCTGGATGCACGAGTGTAAGACATTTCAAATGACGGCAATGAACAGAGTGTGAGTTGATTGACTATAACCAGACACATTGAGAAAAACTTTAATTAGAGTTGAGATAGATATTAAATATTGTGCTCACTGGGAAATAGAAAGAGTAATAGTGTAGATAGATGAATTAACGCTGTAAACAATAGCTGTGTGGATGTGTTAAAAATCAAATTTATTTATTTTGTTTTTATTAAAACCTCCATCCTTCATGAACTCGTATATGCTCCTCTGGTGTCATGTAATAAAATCTAAATTGGGCATGCTTTTCTTTGCACTATAGCAGTTACAACTTTTCAAGATCTAGTGTATGTTTTGCAGTACAAATTCCACAAGGAGTGCAAGGCAACTGGTTGTGCACTTTGCTCGGAAGTAAATCTATGTACGTAAGTTACAGGTGCAATACAGGTGGCGGTGCAATACTTTGTTCCCTGTAACTAATCATCGCTCAGTTTTGTAGTGGAAATTTAATTAAAACTGTGGGGACTGTGCTCAAATATTGATATATGGGTTTACAGTTTCACACCTATAGTATTTCTTTTCTCCACTCCCTTTTACACCCTTTTTCTAAGTTGTCCATTGAAGTAATTTGTAAAATAAGTATAGTCTGTTTTCAGTTGATGTGTGAACTGTTATCTATTTCAGTGGTTTTAACATGGCACACCAGCATCTTTAAAATTAAATCATAGTGGAATTAAGTGCAGTGTGAGACTAAACTTTATTCACATAACTTGTGTGTTGGGAATAAAAATTATATAAAAAGGTTTTTTTTTTTGTGTTGTTGGTTAGTTAAGTATCCATCAGCAATTAATATTTTAGTTGCATTCAAACCAACACCGATGTGTGGATTGCCTGCAGCCCATGAGCCTGGCTCCAGCATCGCTGACTGAGAGTGCGCTGCGTCGGCTGGAGGAGTGCAACACAAAGCTGGTCAGCTGGGGTCCCCTGCCCCAGGTGGAGGCGTTCAATGCCCAGAACAGGCTGAAGGTGATGACTGCGTTGCTGTTCGTCTACAATCGCCAGCTCAGCCTGCTGCACATGTCTGCTCTGGAGCACCTCTGCAAGGTGACCTCCAAGTGAGTTGCTCCCCAGTTTGTGCTTTCAGCCACTTGTTCCATCCCTGGGGCAGAGCCCCCACAACACATGTATGGGTCATGTGAAGGCTAGCCTCCCAAAATTTTCACAAATAGACCGGAACTGAATTTATGTATTGTATTTTTGTTTGCCGGTCTTCTTTCAATTTTTTTTACCAAGTTGTTAATGATACCAACACTTCAAATACTTACTGGTGTTTTGCCTGATGAAACGTTTACTCAAGCCCCCATTTTTTTTGTGCATATTTTATGGTCACTTAAGATATTGGGAAATAGTGGAAAAATCCAGGCATTGCTGTCATAAAGTTGAAGATAANTGCCGGTCTTCTTTCAATTTTTTTTACCAAGTTGTTAATGATACCAACACTTCAAATACTTACTGGTGTTTTGCCTGATGAAACGTTTACTCAAGCCCCCATTTTTTTTTTTGCATATTTTATGGTCACTTAAGATATTGGGAAATAGTGGAAAAATCCAGGCATTGCTGTCATAAAGTTGAAGATANTGCATATTTTATGGTCACTTAAGATATTGGGAAATAGTGGAAAAATCCAGGCATTGCTGTCATAAAGTTGAAGATAAAAAAAGTATTCTTTCTAAAATTAAAGAAACTGTTGCAAAACCACACAAAACACATTCACATGCCAGTAAAAATAATAGGAGATGTAGTATTGTTACCCTGAAATGCTGTGCCACAGTATTGGAAGGGGTAAAGCTATGGTAAGCTCAACTATATAGGCCTGCCAGATTCTGCTGGTGCAGTTTTCTTTGCCATGCTGTGTGTGTTGGGGGTTTGACAAGATTCATGTGGACAGTATGCCACATTCCACTCCCTGCACATGCCAACTGTACCAGCCAGTATCAACATTGGAGTCCAGTATTCCTAAACACGACATGGCGTATCTGTTAATTTTAGGGCACACATTTTGTTGATGTAAAGAAAACTCCCAAAAATGTCCATACATCCAGAATTTCAGTAGATAAGGGTTTGATATGTACATTAGTTAGATGCAATTTCCAACCTTCCTAAACTTCACGTTCAGTATAATAAGATCTGTACCTTATCTGTGAATAAAGTTTCATTAATAAACACAATAAAATGGGAATAATTTAATAAAAAATTACTGTAAATAATACATTGAAAAAAAATTTCACCTCAATTTGTTTAAACAAAGAATATAACATCACAAAATACAGTATATTGTTGATTGTAATCGGACACTGAATGCAAGCCATCCCCAAAAAACACTCTGAATAAGAAAATTGTATGACACCAAATTTTGTATGTTCTGGGCGCACTCGATCAGCTGAGAGCAGACGGAGAGGTTATCAAGCTGTCAGTGTGTTCACGGTGGGCAAGGCGGATAAGGGTGAGCACAGCAGCGAGAGGAGTGAAACAATTTACCCCTCCCCTTCCAAACCGGTCAGCATACAAACAGAACGCGCAAGGATGCTACGCTGGTTGCTATGCAAATAGCTCCCTCCCTGCTAGCCAAGCAAGGTGAGGGAACGAGCTCTGTTGAGTATCGAGGACAGCAGAACCTTACGCAAACCAAGCCACATATCTACACTTACGTTGGTGATACCGTGCTCGCGTGGCATATGTGTAGTAAAGTATTTAATAATATTTCACTTTAAAGAAGAGTGATATTGACAAAATAATAAATAGGCAATAAAATTTTATTTCTTTGCAGTCTTCAATAATGAATCGTTCCAAACCACGTCCTCTGATTTTCCCATACACTTACGCCTGTTGCGAGTTACCCTGCACTTGGGCTCTGTGTCTACGCATTATTCNCGTCCTCTGATTTTCCCATACACTTACGCCTGTTGCGAGTTACCCTGCACTTGGGCTCTGTGTCTACGCATTATTCGACGACAAAGGTTGTCAAATAGGCCCCTCTAGGATATCAATTTATTCATTCTCCCTGCAATAAGCTACTGAAAATGAACTTTATGCTTGGTAATACAAATTGCTCAATGTTCAAACAATTTTTGGCGACATGGGGAGGTCAAATATGCACTTCTGGGCATGTAATTTTATTCAGAAGATGCTGCCTATTTAGTTTAATAATCATGTTGATTTGACATCAGATGCAAGTAAACACCAACTTTACTGGTGCCAAAATACCTTTTAATACATCTGTGCAAAAAATAATTCCATGTTAAAATATATTGCCTAACATTTTCAGACAAAACAGTTTGCTTTGAAATACTAGTGATAATAGGTGCAACTATTTTGAGCAACTGATATTCTTGATAAAAATTTATACGATCATATTATAATTGTATACTTATGACTGCAGTGACCTTGTTGGAGGTCACTCTGCAGAGCACTTGACCGCTGAGTGGTGCGGTGCGTGTGACAGGATGATTGTGTGTTGTTAAACTGAGATCAGATGATTAGTTGTATTTAATGCTTCACATACCGTATTCACCCAAAAATAAGACTATAGTTTTCACTTTATAAACTGTATTTTAAAAAATGGGGGTGGTCTTACAATTGACAGCAAACTGTTTCAACCTACGATAACACACAATGTTTACATACCCATTCGACTGCCGATCACATCACATGTAAATTCCTATATTTTTCATATAAATACAGACTCACACTGCTAATAATAACGCTAAATATAATTCAGTTATATCTAAACTTCCCTACTTGCATTGCTGTTATGTAAATAATGGTGGCCATTTGAAATTCAAAACATGNATTCAGTTATATCTAAACTTCCCTACTTGCATTGCTGTTATGTAAATAATGGTGGCCATTTGAAATTCAAAACATGAAACTCATAGATAACATGGTAAGAATGTAGTGTGCACTTTTTACACTATCGTAACACGGCCATGTTCCAAACTACCAAAGACCTGCATTAAATGATTCATGGTTTTGGTTCCATAAGGGTGGTACTATCTGTACATATTTCGTTCAAGTCTGAAGTATCTACGTTCATATTGTTATTTTAGTCTATTGTCATATTTTTTTCTAACGTTGTAAACAAAACAGAAGTTTGTAAATGGTAATCTAAAAATATTCTCTGATAAAACAGAGTTAAAATAATATGCCATATGCTTTTTTTTTTTTAATGTCTTTAAAAAAATTAAATACTAACATTTATTACAGTGTAAAGTGGGGGGGTCAATTTCAATTGTAGAGACTGAAAATGTTTCCTGAACCTCGCCCCAGATAAAATCCAGTCTTTTTTGAAAAAAACTAGTGAGGTTTCGCAATTTAGGAAAAATTTCAATTAATTTACTATATTATGAGGTCAGACCTATAAAGCTTCTTGCCTCACTAGCGTCTGCAGGTCTCAGAAACCCCCTTAACTGCTTTTACCTGATTCGGGTGGGGCCTAATTCTTTCATTATTCACTAAGTGTTCCTGTGCTTTTGTCTCCTCATCTGAATGAACACTTAACCGAGTATTAAAATGAGATTAGCTTTTTCAAGCCTTTTTAGCACTTGCCTCGTCTATCTAAATGCTAGTCAAAAGTACGTCTTGCATCTAAAACTTTGTCCAAGTAGACCAAACCTGTAAGTGTCTTGTCCAAGTATGTCTGGAAATTCAACGTAGCAGTTTTTAAACCAAAAGGAAATGCTGAAAGCAAAAGGTTCAGTCAGGCGTTATGAAGGATTCCCCCCCACCCCCTTTTTTTTATATATATTTTTTTTTTATTAGTGCTCTGCAACTTTTAACTGATGATATCATGAGTTCGTCAAGGTGACTTAAGAATTTAGTTGCTGTGAAGTAGCTGGAAAAGTCATCTATCGTAGGCAGTCGGTACTTATCGTCTTTCAAAACAAAGTTCGCCTTAAGATAGTCTACACACATTCTGTGGTCACCAATAGAACAGATGTGATAAGAGAACTGTCCCCTGTATCTAGGGTTACAACTTCCTCGTGGGTTCTGCCAATTTGACAAGGGTTCCAGCTAAAACAATGCCCATAATTATACAGCACATTTTTCAATTTACTCTCATCAAAATCATCCTTTTCCTCTGCTAGCCCAACTGAACGAGTTTACTTAAGCTGAAGTTATTAGATCTTCAAATTGCCACAAAGTGTCTAGTTTTATTCCCTTATGCAAAGTAACTTCACGATTGACTATGAAAACCAAGTTATGCGTAACCAATTGTATATACGAACACAAGACTTCAGAATCTACAGAGAGAGAGAAATAATGGATTTTCTGGTGAACCATTTCCCGACAATGTTTCACCCTTAGTCGTTTCCAATCGTACCAGATTCCAGTCCCTTCATACAAAGATTTAGTTTACAGTACTTTCTAATATGGCCAGCTCTCTTTTAGCCAAAACAGATGGGTCTACCATCTGTGGTCTGATTGGGTCTCACATTTGCATCACCCTCACTAACTACCCCTTGACCTTACGCTTCACTCCCTGTCACCCTCGATTTTCGTGAGAACTAGTGGTTTAATACTTGCTAAGGGCTCTCATTTGCCGTACTATATCCTACATTTGCATATTGATAGGGCCCCACTTTTACGGTAAATAAAATAAGCTGATTTAGTTATTAAAATTGTACAATTTCGTCAAACAAATTATATAGCAAAAACAAATGCATGCATTATTATTAGAACACGAGTGTTGTTTTTGTAACGTTTTCACTCAAACTAAATGGAATTTGTTATTCATTCTTTTAATCAATACACACGTTTTCAATTTTAGCATATTTCATACTTTTTACGAAGTTGGCAGAAGTGGCAACTGGCGACATGATATGGCGTGTTGCCTCTGGATTAACAAAGGGTTAATATTTCTTTTTGCGAAAAATACTTTAAATTACCACATCAAGTTTGTACACGTGGTTTTTAAACCTAGTTAGGCAAGTTACGATGTTGTGATGAATCTGTTTTTCCACGGTACGAATGAATATACTTTAACATGTGTCGTGACCGCTGCTTGTGAGAGTATTGTTAATTGTTGCCTTTACATGTTTGTGTGATAGCAAATATTGGACTTGCGAAATTTATACGTTCTAACCGTAAACTGTTTTATTAGTAAATTAATTTTCCGAAAGTCAACGTCTTTTTATTTTTCACAACTTTGTAACTTTGTCCTTTGTGTGTGTGTGAAATACAATTATTTACCTAACGTGCTTACGTTTCTGTGATTTGAATGTTTGCCACAATCCCAACAAAGTACTGAACCCAGCCAAAAAATCTTAAATAAATAATTTATTAAACTTAGTAAAACTACAGTAAAGCACCAGTACAACGAACTTCATTACAACAAACATTTCATTAGTACGAACAAACTATTTGGTCCCGCCAAAATGCTATACTTTCACATGTAAATAATTTTCAGTATTCAGTTGTACGAATTTTTTGCTTAAAATTTACGGTCAATTTATAAAACATTCACTTTAACGAACACCTTTTGCACTTCACGAATCCAAAAATTTTGGTAGTAATTTTTTTAAAACGGAAATGAAATTAACTTTTTGCATCCACAAACGCTGTGGACACTTACGAAAACATAAACAATTTCACTTGTATTCTCATAGATGTTGCAGTTCTTTGGTGGTGTAGTTGGTCACAAGCTTTTGTGTTTGCTGATGCAACTAGCGCTTGCAGGCGGTTCAGTGGAGAACTACATTAGCAGCAACTGATACTACAGTACAACGTGGTGCGGCAAAGAAAACAGTAGCAGCTTAGTGCCTGGTGCAGGCAGGATTGCGACACTGCCTATGAAATCTATGCCCGTGACTTAACAACAGTTTTACGTCAACCAATAGTGTTAGTGCCTTCTAAGAGTTACTTCGTAAAGTATGTAAACATTGTGTTTGTTTAATTCCGTGTTTGCTGTAATAGTTATTACATTTAGTTTTCGTTGGTGAATTGTACAATAATTTTTGTTCATACTTCATTAAAAATGCTGACAAGAAAACGAAAGGCAATTGACCTAAAAACTAAATTGGCGATATTAAAAGCAGTAGATGACGGAAGAAAAAAAAATGATATTGCTAACGAATTTGGAATAGAGAAATCCACGCTTTCGACGATATTAACCCAACGCACTGTAATTGAGAATGATTTTTTGTCACCTGAACGTAAACGTGTGCGCCCTTCACCTTATGAAGAACTGGAGAAGAAATTGTTTGACTGGCTAATGCATTCCAGGAAATCAAATATACCAGTTGGCGGAAATATTTTTCAGGAAAAGGCACGAGAAGAAGCCCTTAAATTGGGCATTGAAAACTTTCAGGCTTCTGGTGGTTGGCTGCATAGGTTCAAAGTAAGGCATAATTTAACCACTTTGAAAGTATGTGGAGAAGCTGCTGCTGTTAATCCTGAGGTTCAGGAAAAATGGCAGGAAAATCTTGACACACTTATCTCGGGATATGAAAAAAAAGACATTTTTAATTGTGATGAAGCCAGAGTTTTTTTACAATCGTCTCCCAGACAGAACTTTGGAGGTAAAAGGTCGAACCTGTCATGGAGGAAAGAAAAGTAAGGAACGGTTTACTGTTCTGTTTTGTGTTAATAGTGATGGGTCTGAGAAAATGGAACCACTAGTGATTGGGAAGTTTTCAAAACCCAGATGTTTCAAAAATGTGAAACACCTTCCCTGCAAATACAAAGCCAACTCAAGTTCATGGATGACATCATCATTATTTCAAGAATGGCTCCAGAGTTTTGATTGTAGGATGGGGGTGCAAAATAGGAAAATTCTGCTGTTTATAGATCACTGTCCTGCTCATAATGCTAACATATCAGCACTGAAGAACATCAAAGTGATTTTTTTCCCTCCAAACTGCACCAGTACCCTGCAGCCAGTAGATCAAGGGATTAAAGCACAGGTCAAAAAAGACTTCAAAAAGCAACTGGTGCAATTCCTTCTGCGCCAAATGGAATCTGGTAAAGGTGCTAGAAGTTCCTTGAAGTGGAACATTCTTCAGGCCATGCACAGGCTCGTGTTAGCATGGAACAGAATCACACCTGCCACAGTTGCAAATTGTTTTGCCAACGCAGGGTTTCCAGAAAATACACAGGAAGTTGACTGCACCAAAGAAGAGGAGGAGTGTGAAGCTGCCCGGGTAGAAGTGAAGAAAAAATTTGACATTAGTGAAACTTCATTCAGTGATTTTGTGTCAGTGGATAATCAGGTATCCACTTGCTCTCCTGTCACGGACGAGATACCCGCAGAGAACATTCAGGCTAGCAGCGATGACAATGACTCAGAAGAGGAAACCGAGATCAAACGTCCTCAACGGGAAGAAATCTGTAATGCATTGGATGTGTTAGAAAGGCTTTTTCTGACATCTGTAAATTTATCCCATCACATGTCATCACTACAAAAAATAGAAAGAGATGTAACTAAAGAACTTAGAGACATGAAGAAGCAGACATCCATCAAAGAGTTCTTTTCTAAAGTTGAAATCAATTGGTGTCATGTTTTGTTCTTAAAACATTTCATTTTCTTCAGTATTGTTTTCAAATGGTTTCATGTATGTACGTAACAGGGTTAAACACTGTCGCTGCAAAATATTAACGTGTATTACGTGTAATGTGCTATGTCAAGATGTAATGTATAACAGATATGTTAACTGTGTAAAATAATCGCAGTAATAACTATCGTTAATACAGACATTATTTAAAGAAATAAAGCTGACATAAATATGGTTATAGGTCTAAATTGTTAACATTCGTACAAAATTGTTTTTGAAATGTGACAGAATTATTTGAACAGCTGAAAACAGTAAACAAAGCATTTGACAGTTAAAATGTGGAAGTCACATGGCAGTGTTTATATTTACATGTATCAGGAGGATACATAATCAGTAACCAAAAGTATAACTTAGCAGGGCTTCAGAAAATTGTGAAGTAACCGTGAATGGCCTATATTTACTTTTGTCATATCATCAACATTTTTGGTCGGAGATGTTCGTTTATATATAAGACAACCCCCTACATTTGCCCTTTGCGAATGGGAAAAATTCAATTTTGCCACAAATACTTATTGACAGGTCATACCATGATAAAGAAAACTTAAAAGTCAAATATCCCATGATCATCACAAACATTTACTTCGGTAATGGAAAAATGCCTGGCTGCAGCACAAGTATTATGCATTTTTGCATACGAACCACCATTAGTTTAAAATTCCCATCATAACTACGACGTTCAAGTTTTCTTAGTTGCAATGCTGATGAACCTTTTTTTTTTTAAATTGGTCACTCTTAATTAACACGTGCTCATTTACCAATAAGTTTGATACAAAACCGGAATACGGTTTCAACCAGCAATAAACAAAGTACGGAAAAATGAATTTTAAAAGTCCTATAGAAATATTTGAATGTTTCGAAAAACAAGTTTGGTCATATTACCAAAAGAAATAAAACACTGTCGCAACAAAAAGTGAGGTTAACTTCAATTTCCATCACGTTTTTCTTCCAATAGGCTCTGTTACTGGTCTTTGATCCAGGCATGCAGATATTTCTAATATCACAAAACCACCGCTAAAATATTGGTACAAAGATACAATTTATGGGTAAATGAGCATGTGTTGATTAATTATGACTGACCACATTGAAAAAAAAGTTCATCGGCATTGCAACTAAGAAAATTTGAACTTTGTATTTATGATGCAAATTTTAAACTAATGGTGGTTCGTATGCAAAAATGCATAACAATTGTGCTGCAGCCAGGCATTTTTCCATTACCGAAGTAAATGTTTGTGATGATCATGGGATATTTGACTTTTAAGTTTTCTTTATCATGGTATGACCTGTCAATAAGTATTTGTGGCAAAATTGAATTTTTTCCATTACCAAAAAGGGGAGGGGGGGGGTATCATCTTATATTGGGGTGAATCCGGTATAAAACTTGGTGTTTGTAAGAGTTTTCATGGTAAAAGAATCTCGCACTGTGGTTTTAGATACACTTAAACAAGTAATTTTGTCGTTGTTTCGCGAATACAGGAATTATTACAGAATTTCACGAATAAGCATAATTTCTTTAGTATTCCACATTATTTCACGTCAACGAAAATTTCTAGGCCCTACTTATTGAGGGTTTGTATAGCCTTTCACATCTGAATTATCTCACTAAAGCCAACTGCCCCCTCGCAATTAGATACTCTTTTGCCCCCAGGTCACTCTGGTGCCAATACTTCCCTCTTTTGATCTTAATAACTCTAGTGGAAACTATCCATCGAATTTCAGGGGACAAACAGGAATTTTCTATAGATGCGGACATTCTGTTATTAGTTAACCAAAAAAACCCAACCTCATTAATTTCTGTTGAATACATTGATAGGCCTATGTTAGGTATTTGTCAAGTTTAACTAAAATAAAACTGCAAATGGAAATATTAAAGAAACCATTCATAATACAGTATAACTTGGTTATAAAGTTCTCAAGGGAACCAAGAAGTGTTTATCTTATATGTAAGAAGAAACACAAACAATCTACTCTAATTTTTTCTGATATTCACACTCAAGCTTAATAAAAACCATATTTAAACCTCTCTTTTGAAACCACGTGCTCAGGAAATAGCTGCAGATGTAACGGAAATATTATCCATAGAGCAACTAACAACAGTCTCGCAGTTACTGGCTAAGAAATAAAAATGTCCTGAATATTGTGATTGATAAAGTGCAGTGAATAAGGTTTCCTTAATTTTGCGTTGCCTTGTGTGTTCACTTTCCGGGCATATTTGATTTATTTATACATAATGCATTCATAATTTTCATGAAAAAATTGTAATGACACAGTATTCTTAATTTTCGGGACACGTGTTTCAATTTCGTTCGTTTTTCTTAAGCTTTGCTAAGCTTCGTAATAATTTTATCAGGTTTGAAGTTAAAAGCAGTGGTGGTTCGTTTCCCGTGATAGTTTGTTTATCGGGCATACGTTTGCCGTTTTACGGTTATAAGGAGCCCGGTTACCGTTTTGTTTCAAACGTCGTAGTTTTCAGTTTTTGTGAAGCGTCAGCATTATTTACAAACTTTCAGGCTGCGTCGTACAAATTTTATACGAGTAGTTCGTTTATCTGTTTGTTGATGACGCAGTCTTAGTTCCTATAACGCAGTTTGGATGACGCTGCTGGCAGATGCCGGATGCCGTGCCCCCTTATCTTAGGAGAAGGGGGCAGTAGGCCATTATAATAAATACACGGGATGTCTATCGCCTAAAAAAGAAAAAGTAACCAACCGTCGGAGAAGACGCATCGGGCGTGAAGAACTTCACCCACACCGGCAAGCACCCGCGACTGTTAAATCTTTGATAACTACATTTCTTTTCGGCTTAACCTAAATAATTCTATCAAATTATTTCCGCTGGTGTGGGAGGTCGCTAGGGTGCCAGGAGGGAACGAACATCCCTCCTGCCTTCGTAACTTCGTCTTGCGATGCAAGTTTTGAGACATGAATAATCTGTAAACAAAGGTGGCGCTGTTTTGCACTTGTATATTTATCTGTGAACGGTTCGTACTCTGCATACCGGAACTTCGTATGTGAACTGTGCCACTCAAATGATAAAGTATAGAACAAATACTCCGAAACTTGACTTTATTTCCTATGTAATTGGCATCCATTTTATTGAGTCTCGTGTTCCACCTCTGAGCTAGTCGAGTGATAAGTTACAGCCGAGTGACAACATATAGTCGGCGCTGTAACTGTAGCGTTCAACGTTACAAAATATTCAAGTGAAAAACTTGCGAGTGGTGTTGGCAACGTTGCATCGCGAATCAATATCTTGAAAATATGGCACCGCTGTTTCTTGTCATTGCTAGTTGTTACCAACTTGGCTGCCGCCGTAAACATTGCAATTGTTTGCTGAACGTCTAATAAAATTCTACAGTACATATTTCACTGTATTTCCACTTTTTTTTCTTTTTTTTTCAGTTTTTTTTTTTGTTTGTATTTTGTGCTCTCTAAATACATGTGCAATCTGAGACTGCTTTTGTTAAGTGCGACATCGTGACAAAATCAACAACAGGTTATTTCAGAAGTGGTAAATTACATAAATAGGACAAAATGCAGTGCAGTGAGACGTAAGCAAAAACAATGTATGCTGAAAATTGTTTTTATCTTTGTTTTCTATTTAGTATTACTTAGGCTTGTGTGCGTAATGTACTACATACCGACTTTGTATGCCTTGGTGAGTACAGCTGATACTTATAATTTATTGCTAATACTTTGTTGTTTAATAATTGGAGCATGTAATTTTTCGGCGATGCTACAGAAATTTTTGTTCGATCGATGTGATAAAAATTAAATTTTGAGTTCGGCAAGAATTTACTTTTTTTAGCATTATTTACATAGGAATTTTGTTGGGTCCACAGAAAGTGTTCTCTGGACACTGACTTTCAGTCCAAACGTGTTCTATGGTTTGAGTTTCCACTGTACCGTACCTGCTTATATATTGCACAAATTGTTAATCAACTTTTGCACTGTCTTATTTTCCAAAATCATAACTTTTTCAACAATAGTGGGTTGTAACCCCCTCATGATGCACCTCATTTTGTTTTCCTCTGACATCTTAGTATCGAGCTTATTAAATATGCTAATATAGTAAAGAAACTCCTTTATTGAGTCATCAGAATCCTGTACCATAATGCGCAAGCATATTTCTAAACTCTCTGCGTCCCAATCCCTCGCAAAGGCTCCTTTCAGAGCTGTGGTCAACTCGGATGTACTATATGCATTGGGCATACAGCTGGCAGCAGCAGATCCACAGGCTTGCTACCTTTGCATCAGCGTGGTTCAGTGGTGTGTACTGCTAATGGAGCTTGGTCGGTGAAAGGTGGGGGAGGGGGCTACGGTGCAGGTAGAGGGTCAACAGACATTGTCTGCAGTTTGCCACTCTGCATATTGGTTACAAGTGTGATATTTCCATTTAAGACATTTAAAATAGTTTTTTTTTTTTGTGGATACATTACAGTAAGAACTGTCATAACTATTTTATTTTCTTGTTATAATTTTGCAGTCTCACTTGATTAGTGCATGGGTGCTCTTCATGAGTTTGGTGGCAGTCTTATAGTTTCGTCATTGTGGAAGAATATACTTGTGACAGAAGAAAGGAAACTAAGTTACAATTTCAAAATTGTCCAGTTCTGCTCAACAGTGACCTGATAGTGAGTAGTATCACTGCAGTAAGGTGGGGGGATTGTGCAATGTTGCAGGTTGGTGACGCAGGGCTTCAGCAAGCCAGGCCACCACCAGCGCTCATCATATGGCAGTGACTCGAGCTTTGTGCCGCGCCTGCTCCCGCGCATCCCAGTGTCTGCACAGTTCCTGCTGGAGCTCACCCACGCCACCTATTTCGCCATGTTCAACGAATTTGACTACCTGGCCACCCAGGCGTTGGAGGACATGCACCAGCGCTGCTGTCATGAGGGCTTCCCCGACGTGCTGCTGGTCACCAGCGCCATCCGCAACTCCCTGCACGTCAATCCATCAGGTACGACAGACCTCTGCTCCAAGTTCGACCACCGTAGTAATTGTATCTGTTGTTTCCAGCCTTCACCTGTCTCCCCTCTTTCTGTTGCTCTCCAGTCATTGTTAACTTTCCCACTTCCTGCTACGTTGTCTTGGGAACCTGATTTGGTCAAACCACGTACCTTCTACCATGGTGTACCACATTCATTTGCTGGCAGGGTATAATGTAAACTTTTGTATGAGGGAAAAGTTGTGAACATTGCCATTATCTGGCGAATTTTCTCCAATCTCATTTCTCCCAGTAGGCACTAAGACCTGGACTATGAAGTACTGCCCAGATTTCTTTGACTCCCACAGGGCTTGCTTACAGTTCTGTCATTCTTTTGAACAGACTTTTATTTGCTACTCTTTCGACATGACCCTATAGTTTTGATATTAACTTTCTGTAATCTCACTTTTTTCCTGTACTTCTTCCATTGCTTGTACAATAGACTCCCTCTTAAATGACCCCCACTAATCGGATAAGGAAAAAGTTGGTTTAAACGAAAATATGCATTTTATAGCTCCTAAATTGTAGTGCATCTCCATAATCGTTATAATAAATAAATTTAAAAAAGTGTGTTCTAATTCAGTAACCGTAATTTTACTTACCAAAATCAGAAGTTTTGACCACAAGGGAAATTGAAACTAATTTATGTTTATAACGATTTCAGCATTTAAATCTTTTGTTTATGTTTTCGTTTGAGTTGAATGTTTATTTATTTAGAAACTTAATTATTTACTTTAAATTCCCCTACCTTCAGGCATAGCTAGTTTCGTAATTCAGGAAATCACCTCAATTTTTATTTATATATTTTGGTTGGTTTACATTTCACGTTTTTGACAGTTGTACTTGATTCTTTTATTTGTTATGTAAACTGAGCTCAAATATCTTTGGTAGTGTTAATTATTTTGTCATCGTTTTTCTCTTTACATTTTACCTGGTTTTATCCAGCAGTTTTGGCCACGGAGGAATGTATTAAATTACAGAACTTATTAGACTGTAACGTATGAGGAAGTGGCGTCTCTTTGGAATTTCCCAATTAATTGGTCCCCCTGTGAACCCCGTGGTTAATTACTCTCTCTCCTCAGACGTCATGATGAACGGTACATCATAAAATTGTGTTGGTAAGATTTGCTGTTAAATTTGTAATTACCGCCCATCGTAATGATAGGGAAGAAGTTTGATAGGCGTCAAGTTGCTTAAAATATGCGAGGCATGATAAGAGGCCCAAAACCAGAAAGCAATTAGATTTGAAGTGCAAGTACGTCGGCTGCAGTCTCCACCTACAGAAGGCTTGGTAATATCAAGTTACATGATTTTACGTATGTGTCCTACAAAATTTTCTACGCTATTTGGAATTACTAAATTATTTTAAAGTTTAAGAGAAAGACATTTGGATTTTAAAATTTAATAAGGACGTTAATTTTGTTTTGAACGCTATCTGGAAGCCAGTAAATGGGACTTCTTGCTCTAAAGCCATGCAACATCTACAACCTTTTTACAAGTAGTAAATGCTGAGAAATAAATTAGCCAGTTTCAGTTTTCTGCTCACATAAATTGCCCATTTGGTTTGCTAATATTTTAGACAGGTGATTTTAGTTTTCTTATTCTTTCACAACTGAAATAATATTTTTATTGGCAGTATTTTTCATCAGATTCTAATTATTTAAACACTGCATTCTGGGCTGATTACTTATATTAGTAATTATGAATTCTTATTCTTCAAATATATTTTCATAAATAGTTTTTTTTTTTTCTGCAGCTATTGAACGTGTTATGTTTTGTGTAGAGTTTGAAGTAGTTAGTATTTTATTATCAGAGGATTGTCATGTTTGGTGTCCTAGTGTTCATACAAGTGATATGAATATTTGTTACTTTGAAAGGTAATTTGTCTCGTGCATTTCTGTTTTATTAAGTTATTCTTTTCACTACTTGCCAGTGGTTGCAATTAAAAATCAGGCACATCTCAATCACAATTGGAATTTTTAAGCCATTTTCTCACACTCTGTCAGTCGAAGGGAAGCCGAATAGCGTGGCGTCATTTCATTTCAGTTGGATGCCACACACGCAGAGAAAGTAAGAGGCGCAGCAGGAGATTTGTTACGTATCACTCGTACGTCCGACAATCCTCTAAATATTCTACACTTTAATGTTTTTCGTCTTGCTTACAAGGAAAACGTTTTATTTTATTTGCTTACATTAACATTATCTCTACAAAATTTGGCGCCCAAAGGTATGAGTCTAACTATTTTGCAAGTAATCAGTAATCTCACTACATGTTGATCTCTTGGATTGAACACTTGCTATTGTATGTTAAATGGGAATTTTAAAGTGTTTCATGTATTTGGCAGACTTAAAGAATTTAATTTTTGCAAGTGTGTTTTAAATGTTGATCAGTTTAATTTGCATAAACATTCACTTTATTAAAATTGATGGAGACATTTTTCATTGTTTTACTAGCAGTGGTAGAGACTAGTAAACTACTTCACCTTAGGTGCTGCATAGACAAGTTTCATTTCTCATTTAACCAGTCAAGAGTTATCCACAAGTGCCAGTGAGTTATTTTGTTTGTAAGTTGGAGAGAGGAGACAGAATTATTGATGTGCAGATATGGTATCTTGAGACACTTTACACTTGGTGCAATACAGTCTATGTTGTGTGGTATATGCAGAAACCTCTCACATCACTCATACACAGTACAATTATTTATTGAATTATCAGAGTGTATCCCTAGTGTGTTGTAAGTCAAGTAAGTGTGTGTGTATGTCAATGTCAAAGTCTCTCGCATCTCATCTCTTTTCCCCTCAACAAAAACAAAATACTGACAGCCTATTACTTTTCACCATAAAAGATTAACATTATTTAATACCTATTAGAACTTAAATACTGTTATATTTAACAGAGAAATTAACACAATGGCATACAGTCAACTCTCAATCCTATGACTTGCCACAGTTCCCTGGAAAAGGGTCATTACAGTAGACTCCTGATCTACCGTTTTTCAGGGGACTGCCAAAAAATTTCCATACATGCGGTATTTCAGTATATAAGGGTTCCGACATATACATCATACAATACAACTTCTGACCTTATTATACTTGTAAAGTTGTGGATTTTCAGGGGTTCTATTCACATTTAGCCACAGATATTATAAATTTACATATAAGATTACAGTGTATTTGCTTATGTTACCAATTCATTTAATATAATTTCCAACTTCAGCTTTTTTATAGGAGTTAAACAAAATACAGTACAATGTTTGGTTATTTTAATAGTTTGACATCAATGCTGAGCGGATACAGATTTTTACCAATACCAGTACGAACCGATACGAACCGATACTTTCTTGCTGATACAACCAANAGCAGATATCCGATACCGTGGACGTATGAGTAATGAACTGAAAGACTTCTACTAGCACTAGAAGTATTTTGGAAAGCTGATGGAAATCTTTGTTAGTCAGTGTCATACAATGTACTATTTGATGCTTTAAGTAAACATACGAAACAATAGGTAAATTAATTTCACATAAATTCTTCAAAATCGAAGAATAAAAGCAACACTCAAAAAAATACTTTAGTAATATATTTTTAATCTTGGGTCAGGGCAACTCAAAGAATTTATGTTTTAAACTCATTAAATAGATATTAAATCTAGTAGGTTGTGTACCACATTTCTCAGCATAATTCAACTTAGTTTTTAAATTCAGCACACCCTTATTTTACCGAGAGTANTATTGCTAATACTTTGTTGTTTAATAATTGGAGCATGTAATTTTTCGGCGATGCTACAGAAATTTTTGTTCGATCAATGTGATAAAAATTAAATTTTGAGTTCGGCAAGAACTTACTTTTTTTTAGCATTATTTACATAGGAATTTTGTTGGGTCCACAGAAAATGTTCTCTGGACACTGACTTTCAGTCCAACCGTGTTCTATGGTTTGTGTTCCTACTGTACCGTACCTGCTTATATATTCCACAAATTGTTAATAAACTTTTGCACTTTCTTATTTTCCAAAATCATAACTTTTTCAACAATAGTGGGTTGTAACCCCCTCATGATGCACCTCGTTTTGTTTTCCTCTGACATTTTAGTATCGAGCTTATTACATATGCTAATATCGTAAAGAAACTCATTTATTGAGTCATCAGAATCCTGTACCATAATGCGCAAACACATTTCTAAACCCTCTGCTTCCCGATCCCTCGCAAAGGCTCCTTTCAGAGCTGTGGTCAACTCGGATGTACTATATGCATTGGGCATACAGCTGGCAGCAGCAGATCCACAGGCTTGCTACCTTTGCATCAGCGTGGTTCAGTGGTGTGTACGGCTAATGGAGCTTGATCGGTGAAAGGTGGGGGAGGGGGCTACGGTGCAGGTAGAGGGTCAACAGACATTGTCTGCAGTTTGCCACTCTGCATATTGGTTACAAGTGTGATATTTCCATTTAAGACATTTAAAATAGTTTTTTTTTGTGGATACATTACAGTAAGAACTGTCATAACTATTTTATTTTCCTGTTATAATTTTGCAGTGTCACTTGATTAGGTATGGGTGCTCTTCACGAGTTTGGTGGCAGTGTTATAGTTTCGTCATTGTGGAAGAATATACTTGTGACAGAAGAAAGGAAACTAAGTTACAATTTCAAAATTGTCCAGTTCTGCTCAACAGTGACCTGATAGTGAGTAGTATCACTGCAGTAAGGTGGGGGGATTGTGCAATGTTGCAGGTTGGTGACGCAGGGCTTCAGCAAGCCAGGCCACCACCAGCGCTCATCATATGGCAGTGACTCGAGCTTTGTGCCGCGCCTGCTCCCGCGCATCCCAGTGTCTGCACAGTTCCTGCTGGAGCTCACCCACGCCACCTATTTCGCCATGTTCAACGAATTTGACTACCTGGCCACCCAGGCGTTGGAGGACATGCACCAGCGCTGCTGCCATGAGGGCTTCCCCGACGTGCTGCTGGTCACCAGCGCCATCCGCAACTCCCTGCACGTCAATCCGTCAGGTACGGCAGACCTCTGCTCCAAGTTTGACCACTGTAGCAACTTTATCTGTTGCTTCCAGCCTGCACCTGTCTCTCTCTTTCTCCTGCTCTCCTGTCACTGCCAAAAAATTTCCATACATGCGGTATTTCAGTATATAAGGGTTCTGACATGTACATCAATACAATACAACTTCTGACCTTATTAGACTTGTAAAGTTGTGGATTTTCAGGGGTTCTATTTACATTTAGCCACAGATATTATAAATTTACATATAAGATTACAGTGTATTTGCTTATGTTAGCAATTCATTTAATATAATTTCCAACTTCAGCTTTTTTATAGGAGTTAAACAAAATACAGTAAAATGTTTGGTTATTTTAATAGTTTGACATCAATGCTGAGCGGATACAGATTTTTACCAATACCGGTACAAACCGATACTTTCTTGCTGATACAACCAATATCCGATACCGAAACAATGGATATGAGTAATGAACTGAACGACTTCTACTAGCACTAGAAGTATTTTGGAAAGCTGATGGAAATCTTTGTTAGTCAGTGTCATACAATGCACTATTTGATGCTTTAAGTAAACATACGAAACAATGGGTAAATTAATTTCACATAAATTCTTCAAAATCGAAGAATAAAAGCAACACTCAAAAAAATACTTTAGTAATATATTTTTAATCTTGGGTCAGGGCAACTTAAACAATTTATATTTTAAACTTATTAAATAGATGTTAAATCTACTNAATAGATATTAAATCTAGTAGGTTGTGTACCACATTTCTCAGCATAATTCAACTTAGTTTTTAAATTCAGCACACCCTTATTTTACCGAGAGTAAAATTGAAGCACTGCCAGTTGCCAGGTAATGAATGTCAGATTTCATATTGCTTTTAAAAGATTTTAAATACTGAAATGACAAGGTGAAGCTGCAGTGTGACGCCTGCAAAACTGGTAATTTGGCTACCTGCAATACAGGCTAAAGACGATTATCTTTTACAGTGCCTGTCACAGGAGGCCACAGTGGGGTGGGGGTGGCATCACACACTCGCTCACATTTCCCATAGATGATTATCTCACAGCAGTGTAGCTTCTCCCAGCCTTTATGTTGAGTAACAGTCTGTCAGTGTAGTTCTTAGAATAAGAACAGAAACTGCTGCCTTAAAACGGCAACAGTTGGGCCTCTCTTACTCCAAATTTGCCACCCTTTTATCCTCTGGTGTTGCAGCCAAGCATAAATGAAAATATCGGGTATCAGTATTGGCTCAGATCTAATTGACCTATAGAACATGTGTAAATATATTTTAATTTGTCTCTAGACAATATTCAGTATTCTAAATTGGTTTGTTATTTGTCATTTCTTTACTAGAGGGTATTAAGATTAAGTATTGAAGGTTTATTAAACAAATGCACGAATGAAAATATACTAGTTGTCTCTCATCTCGCCAGAGAGATGTGACATGGTCAGACGACAGCCAATTGGAGGACAGATGACAACATAAGTAAGTTTGAAATTTTGAGTAGTTAGTTTTCGTTAATAGAAATTGTACCACCACTCGATGGTCTTAAATAACTAATTCAAAACCACGTCCTCCGATTGTCCCTGTCATGAGTTCTGCTGCACTCAAGCTCGGTGCTCATCCATTATTAGACGACCAAAGGAGTTGAATAGGCCCTTACATAGTCAGTTTATTCTAAAGACGTGTTTATATTAGTCAAAAAGAATTTTAGTATACAGTACATTCAGTAACATGTAACCCAACTTATTTACTTATAAATCAAGTATTTCTGAAATTTTGCTATTCCGTTGAGACCGCCTCAACTTTGCTTCATATTGTATTGTACTATCGTCAAAACCTAGGAATGGCTCTTCACTTTCACTACTTTTCTCCTGCTCCCAACTTGGAGAGTCCTCACCCTCACGGTACTGAAAGGCAGTTCCTGCCTGCTTTAAGGGTACGTTGGCTTCATCTTTACAAGCAGAGTCCCTAGCCGGAACCATTTGGTTTACATGCAGTTTCAATATTTTTTGGTCATTCATCTTAACCCAGAACGTGACATTTCCTAATTGTGTCACAATTTCTGCTGCAACCCATTTGACGGACCTTGCCATATAATATTTTACATATACCCTTTGGCCAATGTAGAATTTATTTGGTTTCTTGCCAGAATAGTGTTTTGCCTGCAATTCCTGCTTTCGTTCCACAACATTTTCCTTACGTGGCATTAGGTCAAACCTTGTCCGTAATTTATGCCCTATTTGTACTTCTGCCGGTGAATTTTCTGTCATTGTATGTGGTGTGACATGGTACATAAACAAAAAGAGCAGCTGTTGAGCTTACCTGTTCCAGAGCTGCTTCTTAAAACTAGGCTTGAAGGTTTTTACACTCTTAACCTCAGCTTCATTTGAGTGTGGGTTATAAACAGCAGTAGTGGTGTGTCGCACCCCATTATTCTTAAGGAAGGTTTCAAATTCCTTAGATGTGAAACTTGGACCATTATCTGTAACAAACGTAACTGGCAAACCCCAGTTGCAAAAGTAATATCTAAATGCTGTGATTGTTTGATTGGAAGTTGAAACACATCAACTCACTTTGAATAAGCATCTAATGTAATTAAAAACGTTTTATCTTGGATTGATCCACAAAAGTCTGCATGCCTTCTCTTATTAGGTCCCGTCGGCCATGCCCATTGACTTAGTTCGACTTTGGGAGGGTTTTGCTGTAATTGCAAGCATGCTACACAATCTTTTGCATGACTTTCAATGTTGCGGTTCGAGGATGGCCACCAGAAGTAAGATCGTGCTAAACTTTTAGATTTAACTATTTCCATGTGACTAGCATGCAATTCTGCCACCAACAGTCCGTCCCTTAAGGTTGGTAGAACAACTAAGTGATGTCCCCACATAAGACAATCTTGTCCCAGAGTGTGTTCATGTCGTTTACTGCAATACTGTTTCAAGACTTCTGGCAGTTCCTTTTTTGGCCATCCATATTCAACATATTGTATTACTTTTTTAAGTACAAGGTCTTTCCTAGATTCATTAGCTACAGCTTGGACTGCTAAAGGCAGGTACCTCACACATGATAAAATGAATATGTGAAGAGTTATCTGCTTCAATTGAAGTCTTGAGTATCATTTTTCAAGGGTAAAACCATGGTNAATTTTTTCCTGTACAATGTATCACTTATAGCTGAGACACTTGACCCACTATCAATTTCAAACACGCACAGTTCATCCTCAATTTTTACTTCCACCTCAAATATATCAGTACCTTTACCTGCAGTGCACCCAGTTGTTTCTTTAGAACCGTTCACAATTAGCAGATATTCAAAGTGATCTTCTTCCTTGCTCACCTCCTGCACGGTTGACTGGTTTTGTTGAACACAATCTTCACTTTGTACCTTGGCTAGTGTTCCATTTGTAACGGCACTATTTCGTCCCTGTATGTAGTGGATTGGTTTAAAATTTTATGTTATTTATTTCTGAACTTGAACTGCCCTTCGAAGCACTTCTACACGTTTTGCAAGTGTCCTTTTCTTCCACAATTTCGGCAACTGTAGTTTTTGTACTTACATTCATAAGCTAGGTGGTTCACCTTACCACAAACGAAACATGCCTTCGGCTGAGTTTTGGGTAGAGGTTCCAGTTACTTTTTCTGTTTTGGTTCTATGCCAGTTCTGTGTTCTTGTGTATAATTCATATCCACTTCTTCATGCTTATTGCTGGTATTCATTTCCGATACTTTGTAACGTTGGACACTACAGTTACACCGCTATACGTTAAGTTGCCACTGCTAGCTCAGAGGTGGAATACGATACTCAGTAAAATGGACGCCGATTAATTAAGAAATAAGTTCAAGTTCCAGAGTATTTTGTTCTATACTTTATTTATCATTTAGTGACAGTTCACAGCCGAAGTTCAGAATATGCAGAGTACGAAACGTACACAGATAACTAGATATGGGCAGAACAGAGCCACCGTTGTTTACAAAGTATTAATTCTCTGACAAACTGGCCCGAATAAATATGAAATGCGGCTACCTTCCACACCGGCGTAGAAATAATATACTAAAGTCCAGTTGCTGTTGTGGGGGTTATTGTCACGCCCGATGCGGCCTAGGCGAGCATTCTTGAGTGGAGACTCTTCCAACTGACCTGCCCTCAAGGGCGACTGACCTGAAGTAACTGGAAGGGCGACAGGCACATGCGTCTTTGTCTTGTCTCTCACCCCTCTCCTGAGATAAGGGCCTGGCCATGCACCTTCTCCACACGTTATCGAAACTGCCTCGTACAACAAAACTTGCTGACACATTCTGAAAAAGGCTAAATAATGCTGAGGCTTAACAAAAACTGAAAACTACGATGTTTAAAAGAAACGGCAAACGGACTCCTGATAAACATAAAATAGCCCATGTATGCCGGATAAACAAACTATCATGGAAAAACAAACCACCGCGGCTTTTAATTTCAAACCCGAAAAAAATATTACGAAGCTTAGCAAAGCTTAAGAAAAACGAATGAAATTGAAACATGTGTCCCGAAAATTAAGAATACTGCGTCATTACAACTTCACTAATGGACGTCTCGAAAGCTGTTGCGATCTCAATGGCCTTTTCATACGACAGCTTTGGCTTGCTTAGTAGCAGTTTTTTTTATTCCTATATCACTAATGCCACAAACTAGCTGATCTCTAATGTTTTCTTGAAGGTTTGTAAATTTCAATTTAAGGATAACCGTTTCAAATTTGCAATGCATTACGCAATAAATTCCCCTTGCTTTTGTTTTCTTTCCTTGGACTTATATCTTTGTCACCTCCAAGGTTTTGGGTGTAGGTGGTTTTTCAAAATATTCAGCTTCTCTTGAAGCGATAATTCTGGTGGTGTCTTCGGAATGCATAGGTCATGGAACAGCGTATATGCATCGTTGTCTAAGAGTGTTAGTAATATTTGTACCTTTTTACCATCATTTACTTCATTTGCTATGAAATATTGGTCCAGTCTCTCGCACCATATTTTTGAATCATCATCTTTTAATCTAAACTGCTCAAAACTACCTGCACGAGCATATGCTTTTACTTACCCCATTTTCTGTGAAGACCACTGGCGTTGTTCACTGGCCAGTTGTGTCCATTCCTAAGGCATTTTTGCAACGTATCTTACACCTGCGTGAAAATTAAATTGCCTCGTAGCCACATTGTAATATTCTTGCAATGACTGATACACATCTTTTCTCTTAACATACCTTTATTTAATTTATAACACACATTCTGTGCACAGTTGTTGACATAATGCGATATCTCTCTCTTGGTCTGTTGCCAACTATCTGTACTCTAATATCCCACAATTAATATGTATAGTTTTTAAATTCAGCACGCCTTTATTTTACTGGGAGTAAAATTCAAGCACTGCCAGTTGCCAGGTAATGAATGTAAGATTTCATATTGCTTTTAAAAGGTTTTAAATACGGGAAGTGACAGGTGGAGCTGCAGTGTGACACCTGCAAAGCTGGTAATTCTGTGACCTACAATACAGACTGTAGACGATTATCTCTTACAGCAGCAGGGGTGGGAGTTGCATCTACTCTCTCCCTGACACTTCCCATAGATGATTATCTCACAGCAGGGCAACTTCCCAAGCCCGCCCTTCTAAGCCATTCCACATTGAGTGTGTGTGTCAGTTTAGTTCTTAGAAAAAGAACGGCAACTGCTGCCTCAAAACAGCAGTAGTTGAGCCTGTCTTACTCCAAAGTCAACACCCTATTATCCTCTGGTGTTACAGCCAAGCATAAATAAAAATATTGGCCGATATTTAATATTGGGTATCTGTATTGGCTCAGATCTAATCGACATAGAGATCGTGTGTAAATATATTTCATTTGTTTCTAGACTATATTCAGTATTCTAAAATGGTTTATTTTTCATTTCTTCCCTAGAGGGTATTAAGTATTGAAGGTTTATTAAACAAATACACTAAAGAAAATAATTTAGTTGTCTCTCATCTCCCCCATTGCTGATTAGCGGAGATATGCGACACGGTTAGACGACAGCCAATTGGAGGACATAAGTAATGCTGAAGTTCAAGTCAAACGATTTCGTTAATAGAAATCTTACCACCACCGTCAAAGTTTCATGTTGCAGATACCTTACGCGCATGGCAAATGTCTGTCTTTTAAAGTATTTAATTATATTTTGCTGCAAAATAAAACTTGTAATTTTGAAACAGAAATGAATAAATAAGATGATCATAATTTATTTCTTCACTGTCTTAAATATTTAATTATTCAAAACCACGCCCTCTGATTGTCCCTGTTGCGAGTTATGCTGCACTCTGGTTTATTCAATAGATGCGTGCTTATTAAAATAAATTAATATAAATCCTCCGACTTCCCAGCAGGAAGTTACTGAAAATCAACTTTACGCTTGGTAATCCAAGTTGCTCTATGTTCAAACAATTTTTGGCAACAAGGGTAGGTCAAGTATATGCTTCTGGGCATATCATTTCATTTGCAAAGATGCTGTCCATTGATTAAAATTAATATAACTTTTTAAAATCATGTTTATTTTATGCCAGATACAATGAAACACCAACTTTACAAGGAAAAACGACCTTTAATCACAAATGAAAACATTTTGCAAATGATAATTCCACGTGAAAATATATTGCGTAACATTTTCAGGCAAAACAATTTGCTTTGAAATGCAAGTGATGATAGGTGCAACTATTTTGAGCGATGGATAATCTTGATAAAAAATTTTTACACTCGCCAGTAGCACTTTATTTGCTCTGCAGCCGGCATGTGAAGGCAAGCGCACGTGGCAGAGAGAGGATGTGTGTGTGTGTGAGTGTGTGAGAGAGAGAGAAAAAAAAGGGGGGGCACATCTGAGAGACAGAAAGATGAGGGAGATAAGAGGATGCTAGGTCCCCATGCTGGTTGCTAGGAAACTACTTCCCCTCTTGTCAGGCATGTAAGGGGAAGTGGCAAGCCAGACCCGAAGTCGCCGCANCTGGTTGCTAGGAAACTACTTCCCCTCTTGTCAGGCATGTAAGGGGAAGTGGCAAGCCAGACCCGAAGTCGCCGCAGACGTGTTGGGAAGACTACAGGCCACATAGCAGTGATAGACGGTAGCGCACGTGACATATTTCAAATCTAGTTACTAGACGTTTGCATAAACAACCAACTTACAAACAATCGTTGCGGGAAATTTTAGGTGACTAGGCCGAAATATGTTCTGGTCGGCGTAACATCCGATAAACGATTAAACTATTGAAAATTAACTGTGGATACTGTTTATCGGTACACACATTTTCGGTACGAAAGTCAACTGAATAAGGGGTGGGTTGATACAAATCTTCAATTCCTCGANTTTATCGGTACACACATTTTCGGTACGAAAGTCAACTGAATAAGGGGTGGGTTGATACAAATCTTCAATTCCTCGATACCACAGATTCTTCCATTAAAATTAGTACTGAGTAACAATAAAGTTGATTCTCTGTGTAAGGCCTTGTCCACAGGATCTCGTCCGCGGTTAAATGGTCCGCTAATCTTTCAGTGCACGCAAATTGGCACATCAATAGATTGTTGCAATTACTCATAAATATTATCTTTAGTCTTTTCTTCCTCTTTCTCCTCCTCTGATTTTAGTTGTGCAAGTGAGTAGGTTTTGATTTTTTTTTTTTTTTTTTTTCCCTCTCCTATATTCAGTACAATTTTTGTTTATAAAGTTTCTTTTTCTCGGCTGTGAGATGGAAGGTTATGCCTTTGAACAAATAGTGAGTTTTATATTTTCAATCTTCTCGCTTCAATATCAATACATAATAATTTACTTTTACCGTTAGCGCACAATAAATGTAAACAAAATAAACAATTTGGAACACATCTGTACGTGCATCCGTGGACGGAAGTTGAAGTTCACGAATGATCTTGGGTCATGGGACCTTGGGCCATTGGGAATGCGAACTGTGAAGTCAGAGGGTCACGTGCACCAATCAGCAGTTAGGCGTCCGCAGACCGTGGACCAGCTATTGTGGACTCTGTCTCAATGAATCTGCATGAAACAATGCACTGTACATTAACTATACCGTAAAATCTTCCTTGATTATTCTGTATAGCGAAATACTGTATTCAACAAAATGTAAATAAACTTGGTTTTTGCCAAACGGGTAATAAAGCATTTTCTCCCCCATTATTTACGTAAATTAATTACATTGGCAACTGTGAAATTCTCACAACAAATGGCAATGTGTGTTAATATATAAATTACGTATGCTTTTAGCCTACACATCACATTTAATTGTATTTGTTTCAGGTTAGAATTACTGTATTTGTATTAATACAAAATGTAAAACTTTTTTTTGTGCGCATCGAACATTCAAAGAAGTGTGTGCACAAGCACAATATTTCAATTTTTTTTTATAAATAAACTTCATTCATATGTCAAGAAGTTGTTTTAATCCACAAATTTTTACAGTGAGTTCACTTCCGATAAGTTTAGATGAACTACTTATCATTCAATACCAATATTATCACTGTACTCTGAATTTACAAAAAAATTAACGTTATAGTGCAAAAGAATTTTTTCAAACTAAGTATTACATGGCAAAATGCATACTTGACCCATCCCTAGTCAGTATTTCGAATTGATGGTTACTGAAATTTTGACCAATTTCCTTTCCTTCCCCCTCCCAAATCACCACTATATACTGCGAAATTGCAGTAAAAATTAACTTTAGGCCGTTGTTGAACTGCTTTTGCATAGACTAACATGTTATACAGTAGACTAGAGATGGGTGAAACTTTCAAATTTTGAATTTAACCCAAACTTTAAGGTTATGTTCAGTTCGGTTTGAAATTGATTGCCATGTCAAAAATCTGTTCTAGTTTGGTTCAAAAAATTTACACAAGTTCGTGTTTGATTTGAAAATTTTCTAGAAACTAACATTATTAACTAACTTTGAAATGCACTTACTTAATTTCAAAGATATACCTTTTTTCAAATTAGAAGAAATTTGGCAATTACATTTTGGAACTGGTAGTGGTTGAATTGCACAGATTGTATGTGTGTGGGTTTTTATTGTTTGTTACTTGTTTAAACAATTAAAAGTGAAATTGTGAATTAGGTTATAAATGTTTGTGTGTGTTATATGCTTGAGCATATAGGGGCTTAGCTGTGAAGGTTGTATTTATATATGTTTTTAAGAGAGTTCGGTTCGAGTTTTATGAATTGTAGCATTGTTCTGTTCAAGCTCGGTTTGTGGACAGTTTTGAAGGTTCAATTCAAGTGTGGCTCAATACAATATTCTAGGTTAAGTTCTAGTTCGGTTCGGTTCGGTTCCAAAATCTGGGTTCATTCCACCTCTACAGTGAATTCTGTCTGTGAGTTGCAAGCTGCTGGATCTGTCACAGGACTTGCAGCAGAAACTGACTTGGTACAAGCCATGTGGAAATTGGAATTAAAACAAGTGTGGTCTGGAACTTTTGGGTGTTTTGTGGAACTAGGGGTTAAAACTTTATTTTCTTTATTACTCAGTTGACATATACTGAAGACTGGTGTGTTGGTGGTAGAGTCCCACTATGGTGATGTGGATAACAATGGCATCACTTGTGCGAGCCCGTTTTTAGTAACCCCCTCCATAGGCAAGAATCGAGTGGCAAGGGCTGTTAACGGGGCAACAAAGAGTGTAGTTTGACTCGGAGGTTGTGATGTGGGGTTGCTTGCAGAGGAGCGAGCGCACATGGCTAATCCATAGGAAGCACTTGACCGACTGCTCATCTTCTGCAGTTACTATGGCTACAGTTATCTTCTCACCTACCCGTGTGGTGTAAGGCATGAATAGGGACAAGATTTTGTGGTGTTTATTTAAGAGAAGTTTTGTTTTTAAAAAGACCAGATTTCAGTGTTTTCGGTTCTATTACAAAAGTCTTATAAATTGAAACTTTATAAATACATTGTGCATTATTAGAGCCAAAATTGTACTATAATATTTTAATGTAGATTTTATTATTAAAAATTGAAGATCAGTTAACAATAATTTTTCCTTATATGCATAACAAGAGAAAGCATTNTTTATCGGTACACACATTTTCGGTACGAAAGTCAACTGAATAAGGGGTGGGTTGATACAAATCTTCAATTCCTCGGTACCACAGATTCTTCCATTAAAATGAGTACTGAGTAACAATAAAGTTGATTCTCTGTGTAAGGCCTTGTCCACAGGATCTCGTCCGCGGTTAAATGGTCCGCTAATCTTTCAGTGCACGCAAATTGGCACATCAATAGATTGTTGCAATTACTCCTAAATATTATCTTTAGTCTTTTCTTCCTCTTTCTCCTCCTCTGATTTTAGTTGTGCAAGTGAGTAGGTTTTTTTTTTTTTTTTTTTTTTTTTTTCCCTCTCCTATATTCAGTACAATTTTTGTTTATAAAGTTTCTTTTTCTCGGCTGTGAGATGGAAGGTTATGCCTTTGAACAAATAGTGAGTTTTATATTTTCAATCTTCTCGCTTCAATATCAATACATAATAATTTACTTTTACCGTTAGCGCACAATAAATGTAAACAAAATAAACAATTTGGAACACGTCCGTGCGTGCATCCGTGGACGGAAGTAGAACTTCACGAATGATCTTGGGTCATGGGACCTTGGGCCATTGGGAATGCGAACTGTGAAGTCAGAGGGTCACGTGCACCAATCAGCAGTTAGGCGTCCGCAGACCGTGGACCAGCTATTGTGGACTAGGTCTCGATGAATCTGCATAAAACAATGCACTGTACATTAACTATACCGTAAAATCTTCCTTGATTATTCTGTATAGCGAAATACTGTATTCAACAAAATGTAAATAAACTTGGTTTTTGCCAAACGGGTAATAAAGCATTTTCTCCCCCATTATTTACGTAAATTAATTACATTGGCAACTGTGAAATTCTCACAACAAATGGCAATGTGTGTTAATATATAAATTACGTATGCTTTTAGCCTACACATCACATTTAATTGTATTTGTTTCAGGTTAAAATTACGGTGTTTGTATTAATACAAAATGTAAAACTTTTTTTTGTGTGCATCGAACATTCAAAGAAGTGTGTGCACAAGCACAATATTTCAATTTTTTTTTATAAATAAACTTCATTCATATGTCAAGAAGTTGTTTTAATCCACAAATTTTTACAGTGAGTTCACTTCCGATAAGTTTAGATGAACTACTTATGATTCAATACCAATATTATCACTGTACTCGGAATTTACAAAAAAATTAACTTTATAGTGCAAAAGAATTTTTTCAAACTAAGTATTACATGGCAAAATGCATACTTGACCCATCCCTAGTCAGTATTTCAAATTGATGGTTACTGAAATTTGGACCAATTTCCTTTCCTTCCCCCTCCCAAATCACCACTATATACTGCGAAATTGCAGTAAAAATTAACTTTAGGCCATTGTTGAACTGCTTTTGCATAGACTAACATGTTATACAGTAGACTAGAGATGGGTGAAACGTTCAAATTTCGAATTTAACCCAAACTTTAAGGTTATGTTCAGTTCGGTTTGAAATTGATTGCCATGTCAAAAATCTGTTCTAGTTTGGTTCAAAAAATTTACACGAGTTCGTGTTTGATTTGAAAATTTTCTAGAAACTAACATTATTAACTAATTTCGAAATGCACTTACTTAATTTCAAAGATATACCTTTTTTCAAATTAGAAGAAATTTGGCAGTTACATTTTGGAACTGGTAGTGGTTGAATTGCACAGACTGTATGTGTGTGGGTTTTTATTGTTTGTTACTTGTTTAAACAATTAAAAGTGAAATTGTGAATGAGGTTATACATGTTTGTGTGTGTTATATGCTTGAGCATATAGGGGCTTAGCTGTGAAGGTTGTATTTATATATGTTTTTAAGAGAGTTCGGTTCGAGTTTTGTGAATTATAGCATTGTTCTGTTCAAGCTCGGTTTGTGGACAGTTTTGAAGGTTCAATTCAAGTTCGGCTCAATAAAATATTCTAGGTTAAGTTCTAGTTCGGTTCGTTTCCAAAATCTGGGTTCATTCCACCTCTACAGTGAATTTTGTCTGTGAGTTGCGAGCTGCTGGATCTGTCACAGGACTTGCAGCAGAAACTGACTTGGTAACAGCCATGTGGAAATTGGAATTAAAACAAGTGTGGTCTGGAACTTTTGGGTGTTTTGTGGAACTAGGAGTTAAAACTTTATTTTTTCTTTATTACTCAGTTGACATATACTGAAGACTGGTGTTGGTGGTAGAGTCCCACTATGGTGATGTGGATAACAATGGCATCACTTGTGCGAGCCCTTTTTTAGTAACCCCCTCCATAGGCAAGAATCGAGTGGCAAGGGCTGTTAATGGGGCAACAAAGAGTGTAGTTTGACTCGGAGGTTGTGATGTGGGGTTGCTTGCAGAGGAGCGAGCGCACATGGCTAATCCATAGGAAGCACTTGACCGACTGCTCATCTTCTGCAGTTACTATGGCTACAGTTATCTTCTCACCTACCCGTGTGGTGTAAGGCATGAATAGGGACAAGATTTTGTGGTGTTTATTTAAGAGAAGTTTTGTTTTTAAAAAGACCAGATTTCAGTGTTTTCGGTTCTATTACAAAAGTCTTATAAATTGAAACTTTATAAATACATTGTGCATTGTTAGAGCCAAAATTGTACTGTAATATTTTTATGTAGATTTTATTATTAAAAATTGAAGATCAGTTAACAATAATTTTTCCTTATATGCATAACAAGAGAAAGCATTATGACGACTAACAGTGAAATATTTATGTAATATTTGAAATAGGCCACAACTTTGGGCGCCAAAATTCCTTTACATTACGACTATGTGTATATAGAATTTTATTAGTTTAGTGTTTTTACTTTGTCTTGTGTGAATGGGTGTGCAGGTGTAATAGGGGAACTGTTTCATACAGATTGCTTAGCTTTCTCTTTGGAGGAACAATGCCATTCAAAAAATGTGTGTGCGGAAAGGTTCATTAACCAATTATCAATATGAAGTACATACATAAAACCCTTGAAAATAAACATAAATCAATCAAACTTATAATGCCCTTTCCCAGGTAAGTACTTACACCTTTACCTTCGTTGGATTGTCTGGCGAAGATAAGCTGTGACAGAGCATAATGATACACACACATGCTCTTTTAAAGAATGTGGAAATTCAACATCTACATGAAGCGCACACAAGTAACCTATTTAAACACGGGATATTTATTAACATGCTGAGAACATATGCAATTAAAATACATAACATACCTACCATTATGATGGAGGGTCCAAATTAAATTTTAAACGTCTGACCGTTGTCATGTCTGAAGAGAGAATTCCTGAGCTTGTTTAAGGCAGCCCTCCTTTTTTAACAATATCAAAGAACACATAATTTCCTGATAAGTGATACTATAAACTTTTTAAAAATTAATCTCCTAGGCCTACAAATTAACATTATGCCAGGACAAGGAAAAAACGCCTAAATAAAAAAAACATTAATCACTCTACCTATGACAACAAAAAATTAAATTAATTAAAATTTCTGAAAATCAGTCTGTTCATCAAAATAAAATTATGATAAAATGTCTACCAAGGTAAACAAACAAGAAATATTCTGCTGTGAGATGTGAACATTTCAATTGAATCATAATATTTACCAGTGTGAGTGTCAATGTGAAATGTAAACAGAGCGAAATTGATGACGTCAAGATTAAGCATATTAGAATTTGCAAGACACCTGATAAGATTTGTCCACTAGAACCCACCTTTGAGATTCGAAATTCAAGTATTTATTGTAATCCTTGCACAAATAACTGTCGACAGCTTCCCAAGTCTATTGGAAATCATAAAATCTTTGAAGTGTGGAATATTTCAAGTAACTGAAATCACAAGAGGAACAAGAAGAAAATGAAAAACAGGAAGCAATAGGTCTTAGTGTGACTCGGATTGCCTACACTGCAGTGAAGGAGAGAACTGGTGGGAAGTTCTATGAAAGATACGTTGATATGAACCATTTAAATGGAGCTGATGTGGGAGAGACAAGCCATTTAACTGGAGCTGTGATGTGGGAGACACAAACAGTTTTTAAAACATTCGCCATTGCCGTATTCGTCTCACTTTTGCTTGGGTACCCTCGTTTCTCATTTGCTGTCTCCACTCTTTTAGCTGCTTATGTGCTCAGTACTTTTTCTCCGCCCCTCTTTGTTTCGATGANCCAAGTCTATTGGAAATCATAAAATCTTTGAAGTGTGGAATATTTCAAGTAACTGAAATCACAAGAGGAACAAGATAGAAAATGAAAAACGGGAAGCAATAGGTCTTAGTGTGACTCGGATTGCCTACATTGCAGTGAAGGAGAGAACTGGTGGGAAGTTCTATGAAAGATACGTTGATATGAACCATTTAAATGGAGCTGATGTGGGAGAGACAAACCATTTAACTGGAGCTGTGATGTGGGAGAGNACCATTTAACTGGAGCTGTGATGTGGGAGAGACAAACAGTTTTTAAAACATTCGCCATTGCCGTATTTGTCTCACTTTTGCTTGAGTACCCTCGCTTCTCATTTGCTGTCTCCACTCTTTTAGCTGCTTATGTGCTCAGTACTTTTTCTCCGCCCCTCTTTGTTTCGATGANTTCTCATTTGCTGTCTCCACTCTTTTAGCTGCTTATGTGCTCAGTACTTTTTCTCCGCCCCTCTTTGTTTCGATGAATGCAGCTCCACCTGGCAATAGGGCAGTAGCCAACCAAGGGCAAAAGGGGAGTGAAGAGTCTGTACTGATGCCGTATTGAAGGGGAAAATAGGGAAATGACTCATTCCTGTCATTTTTTGCATGTGCGAGGGAAGGAAATGTTATTGTAATTCTTTTCACCTCTCTATACAAAGTGTTTGCTAACCAAAAATTAAAAAAATGGGCAGTTTCAAATTATGGAAAGAGTGGTAAGTACTGTCGTTACAGGAGTCTAGGAGCACAAACAGACAACAGTTTTAAAGGACTGCGTTAACCCTGTTTTTAATATGGAACACGGCAATGCATTAAAAATTGCTGCTATAGTGAACATGTTGTTATAGCCCATACTCAATATGGAGTGGTTTTACTGTATTTGCCAACTCTAATCAATTTTATTCTTTTCTCTGCCTTTATGGTTTATCAACTCATGAATTTAAATATTATTGAGTGAAACAACTGATACAAGTTTCAATAGGACTGACGAATAATATTAATGGGGTAAATGATTTGTCGAAGGGTTATTGTCATAAAGTAAATCGTAAGTGCAAGAGCTGTAAAGTGAAAATTGTAGTCAACTCTTGATTGTACGGTTCCTGGGAAAACTGTTGTTACCTATTTCGAGATGGTTGTTAATGGAAAATTATTTTATGGTTCCCAAATAAGGGTTGTTATTTCGAGAGGTTTGTTATTCCAGGGGTCTTACAATCGAGAGTTGGCTGTGTTTTATAGTGAAATGTGTGTTGTGTTAATATCAACTGGATGGAGGAAAACCAGTTGAAATTACATACGCAATTAAAATTTAAAATGGTTTAAATTAGCGGTTTTTCTGTAGTCCACCTCATATAAACTTTCTTAAAGCCTCTCGTCTATGAAATATATCAGGGTCCAGCTATCACAACGTTATTCACGTATGNCTCATATAAACTTTCTTAAAGCCTCTCGTCTATGAAATATATCAGGGTCCAGCTATCACAACGTTATTCACGTATATTGGCTATTCACGGTAAAGTGAGTACTTTTGAAGGCCCTCTCATTTGGAATAATAGTCAATAAATATATTTTATTTTGGCCATGGACGTTAACTTCTGAGTGCTGTGGAATGTACACACTGTGCTTAATTCTTACATGGCAATATTTATTTAAAAAGGTGGTTAAAGGATAAAAAATGGCTGAAAGGAAAAAGTAACTAGGGTCTCAAAAGTGCTCAATTTAGAACAATCAATAGTATTTGTTTTATACTTATGATGGTGCCACAGATATTATGAAAGAAGAAACATCATTTGCTGTGTACCTCATTTCAATGTGTAATACAGTAGCTTCAATTGATTCTTCAATTTGAATCTCCATAGTGTTGTGGTCTTTTGAAAATAGATCTGAAGGCATTTTATTAAAAATGTTTGAGTGAAATCAGAATCTTTACAAAAATGTTGGAGAAGTTATTTATTTAAATTAATACGTTTGAAAATAAATTTTTAAATTTGAAAGGGGTAAGAAATAGTAATTACATGTAAAGCATATTGACTTGCAGGTAATTTATGTACATCAGAAGTTGCTTTTGTTCCTTGTTTTGAAGTCTTGTCTCATAAATTGGTTTTAATAAAAATAATAACATGATCATAAGAAATGTCTGTTCTCTCTTTTTTGTTTATATTTTCCACTACGGTTGGTGGTGTTCTCCTAATATGAAGGTGATGGCCTTGTTTTGCTCCACAGGTCAACCTGGAGATGGACCAATGGGAATAAGCGTGGCTTTGTCGCCTGTCACAACCACAGTCACCACAGTTGCCAAGTCGATGATCACAAACGCTTCCTTCCGCACCAAGAAACTTCCAGGTAGGAGGCACCTTGTGTTCGTCCTGCTTGTCACATGCCTATGTGATGAGTCTCTTCCCAGCCAAAGTCATTTGAGGTAGCTTGTCATGTTTAATACNTCCTGCTTGTCACATGCCTATGTGATGAGTCTCTTCCCAGCCAAAGTCATTTGAGGTAGCTTGTCATGTTTAATACACACCTGAACATATTTAGCAGCATTCCCTTGGACAACTTCTCGCTTAGGTTTATCTGGTGGATGCACAACCTTTACTAGACATGCATGCTTCTTCATATGTGGAAAGTGTTCTGTATTATGTTTTTTTATTCATGTGTAGTAAACATCCGCTGATTTATTTACTTTTGATGATCTAACTTGTACATCCAAGTAGTGTTTATGGGTTTCTTAGAGATCTTAATTCAACATTTTCAAGCTTTAATTTTTTAAGTACATTACAAAAGGGAAACAATACTCAAGTACTCAGGATGGTACGAGAGACGCACGCACACACAGAGAAAAAGAGAGAGAACATTTTCCCAAGTGGATGTGTGGTCACGTCGTTTCGTTGGCTAAGCCAGCTTCATCAGGTGGCGAGTGGTGGCACGCTGCAGTGTGTTGCACAGTGGCAGGCAAACAGTGAACCTAGTGGCCAGGAGGTGAACTAGGGTGAGGAAGGCAGTTTGAAATGTTGCACAGGGGTTATCTTACACTCTTTATTTTCTTTGGNCAGGAGGTGAACTAGGGTGAGGAAGGCAGTTTGAAATGTTGCACAGGGGTTATCTTACACTCTTTATTTTCTTTGGTAATTCGGCAATAGTGCAGCCATTTAAAAGTAATGTAATTACTTAAAAGTAGCTACTTTTAAAAAATATGTGTATAATGTTTATTAAAAAACTCTTAATGAAAAATACTGTAAGTTCATTTCCATATGTATATCCACNCTCTCTTCTCTCCTCTCTTCTCTTCTCTCTTCTCTTCTCTCCTCTCTTCTCTCTCCCCTTTTCTCCTCTCCCCACCCCCTGTGCCCATCCTCTCCCTTCCTCACCCATCCTCTCCCCACCCCTCCCTAACTGTGCTGCACCATGCCCTCTGCCGCAGATGATTGGCCCTCAGCTATAAAGCAGCCAATCTTTAATTGCCTACGTCTGGCTGTGAGACAAGGAGGTTGTAAATAGGTAACATCTGGAGAGGTCCTAGTCAGAGTGGGGGGAAGCAAGTACAGGGGAGAACAAGATTGAAAGTGGGACAGTGGAGAGCACATTAGCCGATAGAAAGCGACTTCCTGCAAAGGTCTCTAAAACAATGGTACAGCTGCAGTAACCACTGAATCAAACACCTATAAATGAGACATTGATTAGAAAAGCTAAGTTATGTTATTAGCTACTTCACTGCTGATAACCATGTCTTAAATTTATATTGGAATAGGAGTAAATAAAATTTTGTAGCAAACAAAAACCTATCATTTAAAAAATAATTTTAAAAAAACTTTTTGTTTAAATATAAATATTGATTTTTAAAATTATTTATATATCGTTGTTACAAGATTTACTCTTTGGTAGGGATGGGTCGAGTATGCATTTTTTCCTCGAATGATTCCAAATTTGATTTCTCATTTTCGATTCCTGATTCAGAGTACAGTGATAATATTGGTATTGAATCATAAGTACCGGTACCTAGTTTTGTGTCTAATGTTCAGAAGTAATCTTACTGAATAAATTTTTGGATTAAAACAACTTCTTGGCTTACGAATTAAGTTGATTTAAAAAAAATTGACATTGTTCTTTTTTTTTTAACTGACATAGGATGTATTTCAAGAGTGTTGCAAAAAAAATACAAATTAAAACCTCTTTGGGGTGAGAGTGAAGGGACCTATTATTAATGTGTTTATGGTAAAGTCAAATCTGTTTGAAAATATTGAAATGTAGCCTATTGCTGCATTAGTGCAAAATGTAAAAGTTCATTTTTTTTAAACTTAAGTACACTATGTCAGATTTACCTTTCAAAAACATCATCAGTGACTGGTTTTTTCCCCGTTTCTAGGTTGGTTGAAAATTTTAAAGTTTTCTTCAACTTTTATCCTGTTTTAAAATTACTACAATTTTACTTATTTTAACTTGCCACAGCTTTTTCAGATAGATGCTTATTTCACATGCATGTAGAAAGCCATCTGCGTAAAGAAACCAAAAAAACTATGTTAAATATGTGAATGGAACACATCACGAAAAAACCTACGAAGAATGGGGGGAAAAAGTTATAGATGTTGACGATCGCATACGCATGCAAATGATGTAGGCGACACTTGGGGCACTGAAACGTGTCTGATGGCATTATTGTTGTGGAGAAATGGCCAGTCATTTTGTTTAAAGTGCTGCATGCCTACATATCTTTGATGCACACAAATAAAAGTTTGTTTACATTTTGCGTTAATAGAAACACTGCAATTATAACGCGAAGTAAATACAATTAAACGTTATGTGTCAGCTACAGACGTACGTGATTTATATATTAACATGCATTGCCATTTGTTATAACGAGAATTTAGGTAAAAAATGCTTTATTACGCGTTTGGCCGAGACAAAGTTTATTTAAATTTTGTTGTAGAGAGTATTTTGCTATACGGAATATTCAGAGAAGTTTTTGCAGTATAGTTTAATTTACAGTGCATTTGTATATGCCGAGTCATTTACTCAGAGAATCAACTTTATTGGTACTCGGTACTCATTTTAATAGAAGGATCGGCAGTATCGAGGAATCGAAGAATTGAATCGACCCATCCCTACTCATAAGTGTACTGAACATCTTTAAACCTCTCATTAACATTGCATTTCTATGATTATTTTTTACTCATTCCTTTCACAGACTCCCAAAATAATTGTACTTTTTTTTTAATGTCATTGCCTTATCAATTAAATGTTTCACAATTACAAACTATTAAGTGAAATTAATATACACAATTATCGATTAACTGAGTGGTCATTTTATGCTTAGCAAAGCAGTTCTTTTTCCAACTAAATATTTTATTTTTGTTTTAAGATGAATTGTAATTTCATGTTATTCAGTTATAAATTATTTTTTTTTCACTTTCTTCTCTGTAGAAACCAACTCATATTGTAGATTACTTGTTTTATATTTTTATGTGCAGCCTTAATATTACAATTTTAATATAAATTTTATCATAGTTATTCGTTAAAAATTAATTAACAGGATTAGTGTTGGGACAATACCATAATTTTCTCGATGCTGATACCTTGATTCCACATAAACGTCTGACCCTAAAACTCTTGTGCGTTTGTTGACATCTACCAAGTTTTAGTTCAAAGTTTTGGTATTTCCCGGGTCCAGTGCTGTAACCTGTACATTATCGACTGTGGCGCTGCAATCGGCAGTTCTCGTTTGAATATGGAGTGTGAACTATTGACAGGCGTGCAGCTGCTACAAACTTTGTCGGATATTACTGGGTAATTTTCCCATCCAACTAAACATTTGGTCCTCTGGGCGCTGGATAGGAAAAGTTACCATGTAAGTTACACTAGTTTCGTTGTGTGTTCAGTTTTCTGTTCGCGGAAAGTGATTGTGTGCCGACGCGTTTCGTGCTTTCGCGTAGTGTGTTGTGAAATACTTGATTCGTATTATAAAAACGCACACTACTTACATTGCTTTGAATGTCTGAGAGTCAAAAACTTTTTTGTGTTTGAGAAAGGAAGCGGCTGGAACAGCAAATGTGNAAAAACTTTTTTGTGTTTGAGAAAGGAAGCGGCTGGAACAGCAAATGTGTGAAAATTGGAATGAGTTTGTTTACCAAGTGGATGCTGCGGTTTGTGAATAATGCGAACTACAATCTGTGCCAATAATTATGTGTTGGTTGCCTTTCTTTGTTGATCTTCATGTGTGACGAGGTTAAATGACTGGGCGTTGTCATTCATGTGCATTTTGAGGTTAATTGCAACGCACAGTTATGAAATTGGCTTCCAAAATAGTGGCGGCTCATCTACGGTTGGATTGTGCTGAAAACCGTATGCAAAGAGCTTCGGCCGTAGGCGAAAAGGCACTAACAGGCCCTTCGCAAACGAAATTATTCCAGGATCTGCCGGGATCTGGAAAACATACGCAAAAGTTTTGATGATCACTTAACCATTTCAGCTGTTGTAGGAGAAATTGACGACCTTGATGCAGACGTTCATCGTAAACATCTGGATGATTTCGACGATTTGTATTACAACATTATCACTATTGCTNCGACCTTGATGCAGACGTTCATCGTAAACATCTGGATGATTTCGACGATTTGTATTACAACATTATCACTATTGCTGAGTCCTTGTCTCAGTCGTTTGTGGAGCAAAAACACCCATCATCGGCGTCTACATCGAGGGTAGCACTTCCTATGATAAAACTGCCAACATTCAGTGGTGATATTGGGCATTGGCAGAACGTCGCTAATTTATTTGATACATTAGTTGTTCAAAACTGTTCGTTAAGCAATATGGAAAAAGTGTCGTAACTGAAGTTCAGTGTTAGGGGAACCACTGTCATTAATACAGTCTCTTCCTCTCACCCCAGATAACTATAAGGTAGCTTGGACCTTACTTGGGAAACAGTACAACAATATGCATCTTATTGTCTCTCGTCATATTGATGCACTTGTTAATGCACCTCACATAACCTCTAGTAACCCTTCAAGTCTGCTGTAGTTACCCACACAATTCATGAACACACAGCTTCATTAAAGGTTTTGAATGTGTCAGTTGAAACTTGGGACCCACTTTTGTTACATCGGTTTGAAGGAAAGCTGGATCTGAACCTTAGAAAGGATTGGGAGCTCGCTATTATTGCTCCAACATCATTACACACACTCGCTCAGTTTGTTACTTTTCTTGAAGGTCAACGTATTGTTTAATCTTTGGCTAGAGGGCAGAAGTACAAGAATTCACAGAAATTCACTCGTTCACATGTCACACAGTCATTGGTCGCAAGTGCTGGAGAGGAATCGACAGTAGACTGTGTCAAGGCTCTCGCACATTGTCTAAATGTTCACANTCATTGGTCGCAAGTGCTGGAGAGGAATCGACAGTAGACTGTGTCAAGGCTCTCGCACATTGTCTAAATGTTCACAGTTTTCTAATATTTCACCGAGACAACGGTTTAAAAAGGTAAAATGCTCAAACTAGTAATAGTCACATAGTTAGAATGCTTCTATNATATTTCACCGAGACAACGGTTTAAAAAGGTAAAATGCTCAAACTAGTAATAGTCACATAGTTAGAATGCTTCTATATTCAGGTAGCCAACCAAATTTAATTTCTAGTAGTTGTTTGCAGAAACTTGGGTTACCCTGGTGAAAATATTTCAGACCTTTACAAGGTCTTTCAGGGTCACCAGTGACAGACATAAAGGGTATCACCTAGGGATGGGTCGGTTCGCTCTTCGGTTCCAATTTATACCGGTTCTTGAGGTTTGACTGGGAACCGGTTTTATGTTAACAACTACTACTAGGTTCTGGTTTCTAAAAAGCAATAAATTTACTGCAAAACTCTGTCCTTAAAAAATAACTACCTCCTGTGCAGCACTCCCTTTTCCCCAAACACAAAGGAAAAAATTCTGGGCTGCACGCCATACATGACAAAAAAATTAAGAAGTGGTAGTCGTAAACTGTCCTCTCCCTTCTCTGTCTTTATCACTCAGCCCGCCCCTGTAAGCAACACTGCTAGCCNGTGGTAGTCGTAAACTGTCCTCTCCCTTCTCTGTCTTTATCACTCAGCCCGCCCCTGTAAGCAACACTGCTAGCCCATCAATACATTTCTCCAGCCTTCTTTGTTTCCATGTAAGGCAGAGAATAGCCTAGTCAAGGGGGTTGGAGAAGGGAAGAAGTGACGGTTTTTTTTAGAGGTGTGGCATTCCNTAAGGCAGAGAATAGCCTAGTCAAGGGGGTTGGAGAAGGGAAGAAGTGACGGTTTTTTTTAGAGGTGTGGCATTCCAACACAGCAAAAAAACCAGCTGTTCACTGCATAAAAGAAGCAAAAAAAAAGGAAGTGGGCTGCCCTGTCACTACGAAGCAAAAAGAAAAAGGAAGCAGGTCGCCCACTGGAGTTGTTGACATTCTTTTAATGACCATAGTTAAAGTCACAGCTTTTAACACTGCGAGTTATTTAAAAGTATTTTCCAAACATATAACAATTACCACCTATTAATGTAAAAAAAATATAATACAAGTTTATCNAGTTATTTAAAAGTATTTTCCAAACATATAACAATTACCACCTATTAATGTAAAAAAAATATAATACAAGTTTATCTGTATACATTAAATCCTATCTTCACACTTTGTTATTGTTCTATTCTTCGGTAGGTTAAATAAAAAAATTAATGAATTTACCTGCATTGGTTGAATGAAGTTGCAAGCAAAATGGAAGTATTCAAAATGGAACCGAATACTGGAACCAATATTTATATTTTAGAATCGGTATCGGAACCGGAACAGATATTTTTTGTTATTCGACCCATCCCTATACTATCACCACATGCCAAATCCAGCCAGTTTATCCCACTCACCAATTCGGAGCTGACATGCTAGTTGTAAATCAAATTAGTGGTATGTTACCTAACACCAACTTGCCAGCCAATCAATGGGAGCATTTAACGAACCTTCGCTTGGTGGACCCCAACTTTGGAATGCTTCACCACCCTATTGATCTATTAATTGGAGCCAAACTGTTTCCACTAATACTGACGGGCTCTTGCCTTGGGTGTCCAGGATCACTGTCGCCATGAATTCTCTGTTTGGTTGGCTTGTAGTGGGAAGGGTGGACTCTAAAGCTGTGGAACCCTCGTCACAACTTGTTACGTGTCTTCATGCTACTTCATCAATTGAGGAAACTATGAAGAGGTTTTGGGAGTTAGAGGAATTACCCATGGCTGCTCCTCTTACCCCTGACAAGAAACAATAGGAAACAATATTTGAGCAAGCTCATCAGCGAACTGCAGATGGCAGGTACAAGGTGTGCCTTCCTTTCAGGTCAGCAAAGCCAGAGCTAGGAAGTTCTAGACCTCAAGCTCTAACTCGACTACATGGGCTGGAGAAAAAATTTCGTCGGAACTCTGAACTCCAGCAGATGTATGCACAATTTATGGCAGATTATATCACAACTGGCCACATGGAAAAGTACCTGAGGATGCAACAGATTGTTCCTCAACTGTGTACATTCCCCACCACTGTGTCTTGAAGCCTGATAGTACAACCACCAAGCTACGGGTTGTATTTGACGCATCAGCCAAAATTTCATCAAAGCGACGTATTTCTGCCAGGCCAAAAATTGCAGTGCGAGATAAGTGATTTGATTTTGCGGTTCCATCTGCATCATACTGTGTTCACTGCTGACATTCAGCAAATGTACCAACAAGTATTAATTCATGCTGAGCATCAAGATTTTCAGAAGATTCTATGGCATTTAAATGAATATGAGTCTGTTCAATAGTATCATTTGAAAACGGTAACCTACGGGGTAGCATATGCTCCGTTTCTTGCTCTTTGTAAACTTCGACAACTTTCAAGTGATGAAGGCCACAAATACCCCCTTGCGGCAGCATCCCTAATCTCAGATACATATGTGGACGATATTGTTACTTGTGCAAAGTCCGTGGCAGAAGCATCTGACCTCCAAGTGGAACTAGTTGAGTTGTTGAAAACTGGAGTATTTCACCTTAGAAAATTTGCCAGCAACAGTCTAGAATTTCTGCTAAGGATTGCCATCATCTCAGCTCCAGCAATAGTGGTGTTCAGTGTACATATTTCCCACTCATTACTGTTTGCAATAGAATTCTATCTCAACCAAAGACGACCCCCCCCCCACAGCAAACCTTCCACAGCATTTCTGGTCAAACTGATAAGACTAACACTAAACAATAACAGTTTCAGGTTCCAAGACACGTTACCTCCAATTTAAAGGCACGGCCATGGGCACCCTCATGGCCCCCTCATATGCCAATCTGTTGGTAGGCAAACTGGAACAAAACTTTCTGAGCCACCAACCAACTTGCCCACTGCTGGATACGTTTTATAGATGACATCTTCATGGTCTGGGATTCGACTGAGGACTATCATCCACTTCCTCAACTCGCACAGCCTACTCAAGTTTACTGAAGTTTACATGCCATATTTCTGGATGTGGAACTAGCCCTTCACAATGGCAAAATTGAAACAGTTGTTCACATTAAACCCATTAACCACCTTTAGTACCTACATTTGGACAGCTTCCATCCATTCCATGCCAAGAAATCTCTGCCGTACAGTCTCGCCTTCAGAGCAAAATGCATCTGCTCCACCCAAAATTACTTAAACAAGCAATGTGATATAATAGCCAAAGCATTCCTCGATACCTCGATAGAGGCTCCTCCAAATCCTGTGGTTTCTCTGTCAACAGAGAAATGCTTGTGGAAAATATAACGAAAAAACTCTGGTAGCAGTGAGGATTGTGTATGATGAATTTAGAGATAAAGATATAAGTGATGTTTCCAGCATAGAACTTATGTCAATTGCTAGGTCATCTAGAATGCATTATCAACACTACTTAGATGAACAAAGGTAAACAAAATCAATAGAGGAAATAAGTAAAAAGGGGTCGCAAATGTTGGCGACTGTCCATAAATTAAAGGAGATACAGATTGAGAATGAAATTAATACAATGAACAAAGAAGCTGATGCAATGGCTTTACTATTTGAGAAAAGGAATGATGTCACTCTTCTTTCGAAGTCAAATGCATACGGAAAAAAGTCATCAGAATTGACAGCCGAAGTTGCAAAGTTGAGTGAAGAGGTTGTAAAACTATTGAAAAACATGTTAACTGTTTTTTTGTAGTGTAGAATATTCGCGACATATCGGAAAACTGCATTTTTACTAAATTAATAGAGGTTGCATGCAAGTCAATGTTTCCCTATGGATAAAGTGTTTACTTGTTTATCTATTGCAACATGTTATTAAAACACAAATGTTATCCTTGAAAATCTGTGAAATTCTCTGGAATTGTCCTTGAAAAATTTCTCTTAATTTATGTATGAACCGTGGCGATGCAATGTGCAATGAACTGTTGCCGGAGTGAGGCCGACAGGATGTCACCAGGCGACTGCGGTTAATGTCGGAAACGTTGCTTTTGTCGACGTCAGACGATGGCTGAGAAGGGAAATTATCATTAGAAAAACTCTTGTTACAGTTATTTGCCTCTTTAATGAAAGTAAACTTGAATTAGTTAAATAATTTGTCATAGAGAATATATTCGCAAAATATTTACTTTTATAATATCTGTTGTATCCTTTGTGCTTTTTGTTACGTTTTAAATGTACGTAGTTTTTTCGTGGGTATATTTTCTTAAAGGGCACTGTCCTCGCCGGTAGTAACATATTCTCACTAAAAGATAAAGCAGCATGGTCCGAGATGGACTTATTCGCCGACCGAGTGTCATTTGATAGTGAAATCGCATAGAATTTTGTCATTTGTTGGCATCAGACGTGTTGCGCTGCATTGTGTTGCTCTTTCATCAAACTAGTTCTACGTACAACAGAAACATTCACAGATAAGCTACGTGACTTTTATTCTGATGAATAGTTTCTTGTATAGTTTTTTTGTATTTGGGAATTTCAAGGTAAAAGCAGGAAATGTACCGGGATTTAAACTTGCTGTCTTGTTGGACACACTGAACATTGGTTGCAAAAATTATGTAAACCTTAAATCTTTCCCCCCCTCCCAATTTTGTAGATTTGTTGTATCAGTATCAGCTGTATCTGCAAGGATATCGGTATCAGTAAAAACCTGCATCACCTCAACACTAGTTAATGTTTAATTATTTTTAAATTAATTGGATTTTGGAGGTTTTAATTGCATTTTCCCATAATAAATATAGAACTCCTACTTATAACATACCTTTCCAGATTAAATTGTGATGATGCAGTTGATACTGTTTCTAGCTGAGCAGTAATTTTGATTGACAAAAATTGGTAAAACATCAGATTGCAAGAGTAAGTATGGTAATTTGCATGTTATATTGAAGTGTGTTAGTTGACATCTAGTGAAACTCCTTTTTCGTTCACTTTGTGAGGAACCAAAAATTTTTTTGGAAAATCCAGGAAAGTTTCAAATCAGGTTGTGTAAAAATGTGGTTTTAATTATTATTGATGCTGATATTTGAAATTTGCTAGTAATATTAAGTGTATGTGTTTAAATGAAACATTTGTTTTAATTTTGTATGTTGTCTTATATAATAGTCATGATCTAGGTCCACTATTGTCTGAACTTTTGATTGATGGAAGTCCATTAATAATGTATCATGGTTAATGGGCATGTGCAGAGCTGCTGCAAATACGTATTTGTGATGCTTCAACACAGTAGGCGACTTGAGAGCTGGTTATGTTGTTTAGTTTAGATTAATTTTGGTTGGAAACTGTATGGTTTTGTGATTCATTTAAATATAATAATGATAGCAAATTGTACAATACTTTAGTTACCTTTAAACCAAGTAGAGTAATTATTTTTTCTTGTGAGCAGCGCCATGTCATTACACAGATTACTCTTTTCAAGGTTATGGTTGTGGCTATTTGCTGCTGTATTCCTGGGAGCAAAGTGACGTTTTATATTCTGCTGCTGCGCACACAGTATTGTCTGTAACCTACAACTTTTTTTGTTTGCCTGAAACTAAGTGTTGGTTGCCCGAAACAGGCATGTTGCATGGCATGATTTATGGTTTAATGTAGCCGAAATTTAACTATGTAGTATTTGTAAACATTCCTGTGGAACATATTTGTTTTTCTCCTTGTGTATGCATATAAGCAAGTATGTGTGCACATTAGTGAGAGAGAGACTGTAAGAGAGGGAGAGAGTGACTTACACACACACACACAAATCTTAATGGACACAATGAAATCTTTGATGTATTTTAAAAATTTTTCTTTTGTATCCAAATGATGAGCCAAGGATGGGGTGTGTTTTGGAGTTTCTCGTTGTTCTTGTTGTGATTTGCTTAGTTCTAGATGTTATTAGGCTCTTCTAGCTCCTACCGTTTCCCATTATCAGATTAAGCATATGCTGCTTGTGCTCTGAGGCACATTTTGTCTTGGTTTGTATGGGCTTGGAGTTAGTGAGTATTGGATGTGCCAATGTACTCAGTCTGGAAAATTAGTATGTATTCTGGTTTATTATCCGAGATCTTTTGCAGTAGCATATCTCTTTTTGGTTACCGGACAAGTAGATGATAGTGACAGGGGCATTACTTTCAGGAGTAGGAACAGTGTTGTAGCTCTGTCTGCTGGTTATGGCATGGTGATGGGAACAGGGTACTGTGCTGGACTGCTGTCTGTTGAAACAATTGGCATCTGGCTTCTCGTCAGTGGACTAGTCAGCCCCAACCTACACCTTACGTCAGCAAGAGTTGCAAAGCAATAATGGAGTTGGTGTTTCAGGATGTGGTAGGCCTACGTGCACCTAGTCATTCTTTTACGTTGACAAGCAGATGACTGGTGGGATCTACAGGTGGTCTCGTGGTTGGATGAGATGGCAGAAGGGAAAATGGTTCCCAGTTCTAACGAAAATGTAGGTCATTTTCTAGTGCCTGATATTATTTTGCAACAAATTCAATTACATGTGTGGCCTACTGAAATGATGATTTTGCACAAACCCTATTGCCACTTGAATACTCTGGTATCACGTATGAATTAATACATATTGTGTGAATAATAATAATAATAAACTTTGGATAGCAATATTACGAAGTGCCATGGCAGAAGCGGATGTGCACTTCCGTTTGGGGAGTGGGGGGGGGGGNGCTGGTGAACTTTTAAATTTGTGGCATCAGGAGGGAATTAAATTGTGTCGTACACAAGTTTATTACAAACCTAAACACTAAAAATCCGTTTGCAATCAACATTTATTTTTAGATTACAGCTCGTATAACATCTTATAGCAAGACATATAAAAGTATTACAGAAATTCAGCTTATCTGGTTTTGACAATATTTGGCTGTAAAAATCAATAATGTGAAAGCACCTTACAATTCAAGTAACAAGGCTCTAAAACCTAAGAAAACAAACAGTTAATATAAATGCCTGACAAGAAAATATTTAACACACATAACATTAAAACTGTTACACAACAGACAGCCAAGCACATGATGCACACTCAAAATTGAGCCGAACAAAGGCATAGGTACGAGCAATTAAAATAAAAACATTGATGTAAAAATTCCTAGGAGAGGTACTTATAAGGAGCAGAGTCTAAAACCCCTTTCTATACCAGCGTACCAGAAATACATAAAAATATTAGAAATTATTATGACTAGAATAACAAAGCATAATAAATAACACCTTAAAATCACAACACCTAAGACTCTATTAAAAACCTGTAGGTGGGTGAAAAATAGACTTATATTATATGCGACCAAGCGAAAGCAGTGCGGTACATTTGACTTCCGCATTACAGTGTGACACATCACCGGCTCGGGCTAACGTAAGGCAAATCATTATAAATCTTAAACAAGGTAATACCAGAACATTTACAACACCGTCACTGCACCGCGTAAAGTTAACCAAAACATAATTTGAAACGGGAGGCCAAAAACGGATTTTGAATACAAACAGTTGGTGAAAATCCTGGTGAAGTTAACTAGCCCTTAAACAGTATCATAAAAACTTAAAAAAAAAAACACTCCAAAACTTTTAATCCACCTGCACGGTAAAGCAGCACGTCCGTTTACACCAGTAAATCACGTAACCATATCAAGGGTGGAGTTTGTGCCCAAACAAACAGTGAATGCCAGAAGACCTATGCGAAAATTAACACTAACTAAAGGAGAGGGAGGCTAGCTATCGCGCATTCGTGAAGGGAGGGATAACCAAGGAGGAGGTAAAGGGAGAGCCGTAGTAGGGGGACCGAAATCCAAAGCATGGAGTGGCAGCAAATTCAAAACTTGAGGAGCGCTGCAATCAGCGCAAAGTAAGAACAGAGTTCCACCTAAACAATGGGTTGTCAAAACCCAGAAACAATTAAATGGTAACGCATTAGATTAGTGGAATAAATACGGGGAAATTATTATTACAGAATGGGGGCAACTTTACGCACGCCTTGCCACCCAGTTTTCAAGGGAGGAAGTGTTGGCACACCTCAGCACAGAATTCCACAGTCGAGCCTAGGCCACTATCTTTATCAGGAGAAAGATGCAAATGCACCGCACGATATTCCCAGGCGGAAATGAGGAAAGCTGCGTGCGTAATATTACACGCATGCTGCTCCCAAATTTTCTCCATCTTCCCCAGCCGCAGTCAGTTGGTGAGTTGGTAGGAAGCATTTCCACAGAGACTGCCCAACAAGGAGAGACAGAGCGCTCCGCAACAAGGGAAGGGGAGCGCCCGATGTCTCCCTCCAGACGCTGACCCATGAGCCCTACTTAACGGACACACCACGCATAGTAATTGGGATCATCCAGCCAATGGCCATCGTAATGTTAAGACATGGCTGCCACTGGCAATTTCATAATTAGCAACCTCCTCATGCCAAACCAGCGAGCCCACCTGAAAACCACCGACCAAAGAGTCCAGCTGACCCAGTCAGACCGCTCCCTCCAAGTAGAAGGAAAAATAAGGCTTGTCGTCTGGACGGGAAACAAAGCCACAGCGGCGGAGTTCCTAGTGGTCCCGCAGGTAGAAGAAGAGTTGATATTGGGGCAACCCTGGCTGCAAGAGCAGCAGTGCATGATAGATTGTGGGCGGCGCCACATTTGTGACGGAGATCGTGAATGCATGAAAATCAGCTGGGGGCACAACCAAGATGTCTCAACCCCTTCTACGACCCCACCACAGAGTCCGGTAGAACGCATTCGCCTCCTACAACTAACAGTATGGGGACACCCACCGAGCTGGAAGTCACAGCAGAACCAGGGGACCAATCCCCAGAAACGAAGTCTCAGACTTCTCCATAATCAGCCAGTATCCAAACTTGAACCTCAGCCCATAGAAGCAGCACTTTATGCTCCGCCAAAGCAAGCGACAAGCCGGAACCCTGACCCTGACCCAAGAAGCACCCGACTTACTTTAATATGAAACCAACGCCAAGCACTTTGAGGAGCGATATCCATCTGGACGCTGCCCTCGACCCCGACTGACTTCATCAGGAAAGTGGCTGCCAGGCACTGCCGCATGACCTCGACCAGGTGAGAACTCTCGTGGTAAGGCCCTTTGCACAGAGAGCCCTGCCGCTGACCCCAGCCACCCAGCACCATCCAGGAGAAGGTGAACATCATTGCGCTAATGAGGTAGGGGATCCTGAAGAGCCCCTACCTCAGATGGCGACCCCGACCGCATCCACCAAGGAGGACGTGGTGACCCGCAGTGTCTCGATGCCGGATGGCCTCGAGACCCCAGCCGCCAACCCAGCTCTCCTGAAAAGGATGAACCCACCCACGCCAACGAGGTAGGAGAGCCCGAAGAGCCTTTACCTCTGACGGCGACCCCGACCATGTCCACCCAGGAGGACGTGGTTACCTACCGGGCGTAATGTAGCATAATGTAAAATAACACAGTCCTCAGCTGATTTGTGTGAGCGATTCGCTTCCTGTAAATAAAGAAGGGACGCGAGCATTCACCAGGCACTGGTACATTACGCGTAACAACTGTCCTCCCCAGGAGGTAAAATCCATTAGTGGACTGCTCACCTGGCCAGCCAGCACGCCAGGTAGAGAGCGCTACTATGAAAGGGGAAGTGAAAGCCCGCACACCAGAGTAGTGAGTGAGCACAGAAGGAATGCTAATACAATTTCGAGTGATAGTACCACATCACTCGCGCACTAGAATTCTATTATTTGAGTCTACATCAAAACAGAAGGGGAAAGGGGTGGTGGGGGGCCATTGACACGTGACTTTTACTGGCATAATATTTATTTGACTCTCTCTCTCATCTATATGAGATGTCACATCTCTCGGAGCGGGGTTTGAACCCAGGACGACTTGCTTCCAGAGCCAACCAGCACACCCCTAGGCAAGGGGTACCCAAGGACACGGCAGTCGAAGCCGTCAATGCCATTATTTCAGACATCACGTCTCTTGTAATTACCCCCACGTGCGATAGAAGCTGGCAACGAAGCCCAGCGCTGCTCCTAAGTGGCGGCCGAGACTCAACCTACACACAAAAGGAAAACCACCACTTCCAGTCTCCCCCGAGAGAATGCAGCCAGCGCTGCTAAGGGAGGAGCTCACGTCCAAAGATACCCGACCAGCGGAAGGAGGCCAAAGGACCCGCGTCGGCTGACTATATACGACAACGGCGCACAGCCCCAGAATGTCAGTTGTTTACTCTGCAGCTCGTTTCACCACTTTGTGTGCTGGAGCTCTCTGCCTACCGCTTTCCTCACGAGAGATCAGCCAGCCTTCAAGAAGTCTTTGCTACCTTACACTCACTACCACTTTAGTAGTGAACCCCGAGTCCCTTCTGGGCAACTGTAAAATAGTTAGGGTCAGCTTGTTTTAGCTGCGTAGCTTATTTTGTGCTCTTGTTAGTTTTGCCCAAGGTCCCCTAGACTTTGTAGACGTCAAACCCACAAAGGAAAAACAGGAGACAGTGTATCAAAACCCACTTTGCTGAAACAGGTGTACGCCTGCGGTCTACCCTTAATCGGGTGCACGTACGTCACCAAACATAACCCATTCGACGGCCAGCCGTACATCGAACCAGGTACTCCGGTACTTGGAACATTGTTAAGTAGATCCCCAAACGTTAGGAACACACGTGACGAAGCGATTAAACATCCAGATCAGCTAACCCACTCCATCCACTGCATTTAACTTTGTCGGTTGGAGTGACAAGTCTGATTCTGATTGGCCTAACCCTTTCTGGTTACACATTAGCCAGGGAACTCATCGCCTGCTCCTCCTTCGTGTGGTAGACGTTAGTTCTTTCCCGTATGCCCTTCACGGTTGGAGGATGGGGTCAAGGTGAAGAGCTAAGAGGGCAGATACTGCCTGTAAACCTATACAGTTGCTCTGCAACCCATTGCCATCTACCCTCAGCAGCCCCTCGACACGGGATCGAGCTCAAGCCACCCGACAACTGGCGAGGCCTCACCTCCCAGTTCCCCCCTAGCTCCCTTTTCCAACCACCCCCAGAAGATCGCCGGCGAACAGCACCCGATCGTAGTCCATCTACGACCGGGCCTTCCGGTACCCCTGGGCCATGCCAGCCCACACTTCCAGGCGCCGCAACCCACCAACTAGATGCCGCAACCAACCAACCAGACGCCGTCGCAGCCTGCACCAGCGATTAGCCCACCAGCTTCCATAGGACAAAGCCCTCGCTCCAACCAGCAGTCTCCGAGCTATGATCTACCCCGGGTGAGACCCAAGCAAGGTAAAGCGACACCAGTGCCTCTGACCGGCAGTATAGAACCCTTGTCCGACATTGACGTCATTACCTTTTCTCATAGACTTCATGGGTCACAATTATAGTTTTTTAAGATCATGTGAATTTTCTCTTCTTGAGCCTATAGCATAAATAAGTCAAGTTATCTGCAATTGCTTTGTATTAATTAGTTATGTTGTATTTTCCTGCATGCAAAAGTATTTTTTAAATATGCGAGGCGTGTTCAGATGTGAGTCTAGAGTTCTTTCATTTTGGCTAAGTGTACATATTTGTAATATTAAGTCATATATAAAACAAACTAGCTATTAATTTTTGGCACAATGATTATTAAAGGCAGATTTAAGCTTTGCAGTCTTTTTGAGCGTGTTCCAGCAACATTAAAACTGTAACTTATTTTAATGTGTCGCAGAATAACGCAGGTAACGTACCAAATATTTGCTTCTGTAAGTATGCAGACACGTTATGCGAGTCATTCACGTATGAATAAAGTCGTAATATAAAAATTTAACAAAATAACGAAAACAACACTACTGAAATGGTAAAATGGAGTTTAAAGATATAACTGGCAATCGTGTAATCTAAAATTTACAGTTAATAGGAAAGCATGNTGAAATGGTAAAATGGAGTTTAAAGATATAACTGGCAATCGTGTAATCTAAAATTTACAGTTAATAGGAAAGCATGCTATGGAGGAAAAAAATAATGATTAATAAACCCACCCACCTCCACCTTAGTTTTCAGCCTCTTTCCACTTCTACACATGTAAACCAGCAAAAGATAAAATATATATTACATTTTCGATCTGTGTTAATTCCAAAAAAAATACCTCATTAAATACTTAACTTAAATACTACACTTTCACTCTCACTGCAATCAGCCTGTTGCAGAAAAATTTATATGACAGAAAAAATTTAAGATATCTGTGCTGTGTACCTTATTACCAATGTGTGTGTGGCAAATTGTTGTTCAAAAATCAAAAATTATAATTTAAATTATTTAGCACATGTGTAAAACACTGCACTAGCTAGATACATTTTACTTTCAAACATTTTAATTTACTATAATCATTTTAAAAAAAATATTTGCAAATTCACGTTTTGGATTTTGCGGTTTCTGCTGCTTCAGAAAATTTAATGCTTTCCTATAAAAAGTTGGCTGTACACGTATAACATCACAGTCCCTCTGTAATGTCGAAAGCTGACGTAACAAACAGCATGGCTTCCATGTGTCAGAACAGCTGATGGGGAGGGATATATTAGCAGAGCAACAACACTGGCACTGCTTTCTCCGAACTGTCGACAAGCGGCCTTTGTAAATGGAACTGAGTATATCGGGGATGTAGGTCTGTGACAGTTATGTAACGTGGGCAATGTCCCTCTTGCCCGCTGGGCTGCGCTCAGAGACTTGATTCCGCCTTTCTGATTTGGGGACTTTTTGACTCTCTAATTAATGAGCTTGTCCCTCTTTGTCTTTTCCCATGAGTCTCAGCCTAAACTGCTAATTTGAGGGTGTTTTAAGGGGAAAACGTGATGTTTTGACATGGCAGCCATGTGGCTCCGGTACCAGGTGGCTTCGGGCTCCCCAGTGCCGGGTGCCACTTGCACTAGACTCTGCCATATCATTCTACTAGTCAAGATGGCGGCCAGAAGTATCAGGTTGGTAGAATTTTTAATATTGGAACCTGCATCAGTATCATGTTTTTTTCAGTATTGGGTCATCACTAATTTAAAGCACCTGAGTTCTTGAACCTCCTGGTCATGAGTGGGTTCATTTTGTCGCTGCATACATGTTGGTACAAAGTAGAACAGCGAGGTGTTCCTTGCTCCTCTTCCCTTACTTGTATTGCACCTCTTTAAAACATTGGTCCTACTGATTTTGTACAAATGCTGAGACTGTTAGCACTGCAGGATACCTTGGAGCACAGGCAGCCAGTTTTCTACTGAGCCCTTGGGAACCAAGTCACTTTCACTGCAGATACAGTGGATGTTGATGTGTTAGCTTTTAAATTTTTCTGGCCATCCTTTCAAGGCCTTGAAGTCCAGGCCTACCTTTATTGCAAATAGCCATGTTGTATCCTGTTGTGCTCTGTATGGGGTGTACCAATTGAAGATTGGCATTTGTTGAACCCTGAGTTTCTTGACCTTTACTTTGCCACCGGCCCTCTCCACAGCACTTATTGCTTCCCTATTTTTCAACATTGTGAATACGGTGACGAGAATTTGTGTTGCTGCACTACCTCTGCTATCATCATCCTCCCTTCTTCCACCTCCTTGATAATTTCAAGCTTCTGTGGAAGTGTGAAGGTATTCTGCTTGTTACCTCTCGTGTCGTTAATTCAAAAGACTAAATTCATAGTCGGAAAACTTCAATTCCAAATTCAGTCGGAGCTCAAAATCCAAAAGGAAAGCCAAAAATCAAATTTATTGTAACACTATTGTATAACATATACAAAACCAAGCCAAACACTTTACAAACAAATAATACTAACAAGGCCACCACAATTAATGAGAGTGGTGATGAAGGTAGGAAAAAGGCAGGCTGTGTAACTTATTGAAGTAAAATGCATTGAATGCNAACATATTGAAGTAAAATGCCTTGAATGCTAAATGCACTTTATTATAAAAGATCGGACAAGCATTGTCTCGGATGAACAACACAACACAACTGAACAAGATAAGCATAGAAGATACTGCGACAAAGAAGAAACCATAGAGATAGAAGAACTGAATAGTGGCACTATCATAAAGAATTTTACTTAACACCTAAAACAAGATACTTTAACATAACTAACTTCCATTACTATAGGCTGCTCCTCTATTATGCACCTGAGAAGGAACACAGGGGATAAAGGTAAGTGAACAGAGTATGCCGTCATAACACCATGTGTTCACACCAAGCCTACTTCCTAGGTGCATGAAATGCACCCACTTTAAGCTACCTCAGCTGCAGTTTGTACTGGATTTTCTCGTGAGATTTTTCTTCATATGATGACATAAAACATTTGTGGATATCAGCATCACAAACAATACCTATATTTTATTGCTGAGGACTCGTGAACTTAAAGTTGATAATGATTGCATCTTCTTGCAATTTCTTCACGAGTTTTATACTATTTACAAATGTTTTATTGTTTCCAAAAATGGCTGTGTACAATTTCTACCCTCGTAACATCCAAATTAATAAAAAACCAGCCTGTATCTCTTGTGCTTGGATAAGTGTAGGGTTGCTGGGGCATTTGTCAGGTAAATGGTTGTGTAAGGAGAGTTATTTAGTGTAGAAAAACCAAAACCAGATAAGAATGGGCAGAGGACTACCAACAACAGGTGCTTAAGTAAGCTGTGTGTTATTTCGTACATTTAACAGTTTATCATGCAGATAGCAGAGGTTCGGGAGGTGTTGCCACTTTCTCTTACTCTCTCTTTCTTTATTTATATGTGTGTGTGTGTGTGTGTGTGTGTATTTATATGTATGTATGTATGTATGTATGTATGTATGTATGTATGTATGTATGTCTGTCTGTCTCCACCTTTTGTTGTTTGATCCTTCTTGGCTTTGTGGCGTTTAAATTTTGTGAAACCATTGGTGTGGGTTCTTGTCTTCTGTGTGTATTGGTGCAAGGTTACTTAGGACTGATTATTTATGGCTATAGTTTTGAAATTATATTCATTTTACTTTTGAACAAGAGTTTGTGAAAGCCATAACACTTTTCTTCATTTTATTGTGCTAGCAGCAGGTGGTGCGAAATGCATTTTCTGTACATCTTTTTCATTTTCGCAATGATTCCTTGATCTGTGGCTGGATTAATGCAGTTGCATGTAGGGAGGCAAGACTTGCGCCTCAAAGTTGCTGTCAACGGCATTCAGAGTTGTAAGTGAAGGATGTGTTGTGGCATTGCCAGTGAGCAGGTCCTTCCACTTCACAGTGTTTCTTTACACTTGATGCAAATTCATGTACGTACTTGTTCGTAAAGATCTTGGCGATTATCCAGGAACATTTTTGCAATTGATAGCACACAGGCAGGCACTTAACATTTTAGAAGCATCAGGTTTTTTACTTTTTCCAATGACCATTAATGGCAAAGAATGGGTTCCATTTGCATTATATATCACCCTTTGAAAAAAAATCACTGTCCGTATATCTGCATACATTTTAACGTTAGCATTGACCGCAATACTCACAGTAAAAGCTGCCAGCGAATTAGGATAAGTAGTTCCAGGTCGTAACATCTCACTGGTCACAATATAATGACTCCTNGAAATGGTAAAATGGAGTTTAAAGATATAACTGGCAATCGTGTAATCTAAAATTTACAGTTAATAGGAAAGCATGTTATGGATGAAAAAAATAATGATTAATAAACCCACCCACCTCCAGCCTAGTTTTCAGCCTCTTTCCACTTCTACATATGTAAACCAGCAAAAGATAAAATATATATTACATTTTCTATCTGTGTTAATTCCAAAAAAAATACCTCATTAAATACTTAACTTAAATACTACACTTTCACTCTCACTGCAATCAGCCTGTTGCAGAAAAATTAATATGACAGAAAAAATTTAAGATATCTGTGCTGTGTACCTTATTACCAATGTGTGTGTGGCAAATTGTTGTTCAAAAATCAAAAATTATAATTTAAATTATTTAGCACATGTGTAAAACACTGCACTAGCTAGATACATTTTACTTTCAAACATTTTAATTTACTATAATCATTTTTAAAAAAATATTTGCAAATTCACGTTTTGGATTTTGCGGTTTCTGCTGCTTCAGAAAATTTAATACTTTCCTATAAAAAGTTGGCTGTACACGTATAACATCACAGTCCCTGGTAATGTCGAAAGCTGACGTAACAAACAGCATGGCTTCCATGTGTCAGAACAGCTGAGGGGGAGGGATATATTAGCAGAGCAACAACACTGGCACTGCTTTCTCCGAACTGTCGACAAGCGGCCTTTGTAAATGGAACTGAGTATATCGGGGATGTAGGTCTGTGACAGTTATGTAACGTGGGCAATGTCCCTCTTGCCCGCTGGGCTGCGCTCAGAGACTTGATTCCGCCTTTCTGATTTGGGGACTTTTTGACTCTCTAATTAATGAGCTTGTCCCTCTTTGTCTTTTCCCATGAGTCTCAGCCTAAACTGCTAATTTGAGGGTGTTTTAAGGGGAAAACGTGATGTTTTGACATGGCAGCCATGTGGCTCCGGTACCAGGTGGCTTCGGGCTCCCCAGTGCCGGGTGCCACTTGCACTAGACTCTGCCATATCATTCTACTAGTCAAGATGGCGGCCAGAAGTATCAGGTTGGTAGAATTTTTAATATTGGAACCTGCATCAGTATCATGTTTTTTTCAGTATTGGGTCATCACTAATTTAAAGCACCTGAGTTCTTGAACCTCCTGGTCATGAGTGGGTTCATTTTGTCGCTGCATACATGTTGGTACAAAGTAGAACAGTGAGGTGTTCCTTGCTCCTCTTCCCTTACTTGTATTGCACCTCTTAAAACGTTGGTCCTACTGACTTTGTACAAATGCTGAGACTGTTAGCACTGCAGGATACCTTGGAGCACAGGCAGCCAGTTTTCCTCTGAACCCTTGGGAACTAAGTCACTTTTGCTGCAAATACAGTGGATGTTGATGTGTTAGCTTTTAAATTTTTCTGGCCATCCTTTCAAGGCCTTGAAGTCCAGGCCTATCTTTATTGCAAATAGCCATGTTGTATCCTGTTGTGCTCTGTACGGGGTGTACCAATTGAAGATTGGCATTTGTTGAACCCTGAGTTTCTTGACCTTTACTTTGCCACCGGCCCTCTCCACAGCACTTATTGCTTCCCTTTTTTTCAACATTGTGAATACGGTGACGAGAATTTGTGTTGCTGCACTACCTCTGCTATCATCATCCTCCCTTCGGCCACTTCCTTGATAATTTCAAGCTTATGTGGAAGTGTGAAGGTATTCTGCTTGTTACCTCTCGTGTCGTTAATTCAAAAAACTAAATTCATAGTCGAAAAACCTCAGTTCCAAAAGGAAAGCCAAAAATCAAATTTACTGTAACACTATTGTATAACATATACAAAACCAAGCCAAACACTTTACAAACAAAGAATACTAACAAGCCCACCACAATTAACGAGAGTGGTGATGAAGGTAGGAAAAAGTCAGGCTGTGTAACCAACTTCCATTACCATGGGCTGCTCCTCTATTATGCACCTGAGAAGTAACACGGAGGATAAAGGTAAGTGAACAGAGTATGCCGTCATAACACCATGTGTTCACACCAAGCCTACTACCTAGGTGCATGAAATGCACCCACTTTAAGCTACCTCAGCTGCAGTTTGTACTGGATTTTCTCGTGAGATTTTTCTTCACATGATGACATAAAACATTTGTGGGTATCAGCATTGCAAACAATACCTATATTTTATTGCTGAGGACTCATGAACTTACTTAAAGTTGATAATGATTGCATCTTCTTGCAATTTCTTCACGAGTTTTATACTATTTACAAATGTTTTATTGTTTCCAAGAATGGCTGTGTAAAATTTCTACCCTCGTAACATCCAAATTAATAAAAACCAGCTTGTATCTCTTGTGCTTGGATAAGTGTAGGGTTGCTGGGGCATTTGTCAGGTAAATGGTTGCGTAAGGAGAGTTATTTAATTTAGAAATACCAAAACCAGATAAGAATGGGCAGAGGACTACCAACAACAGGTGCTTAAGTGAGCTGTGTGTTATTTCGTACATTTAACAGTTTGTCATGCAGATAGCAGAGGCTTGGGAGGTTTTGCCACTGTCTCTTACTCTCTCTTTCTCTATTTATGTGTGTGTGTGTATTTATATGTATGTATGTCTGTCTCTCTCCACCTTTTGTTGTTTGACCCTTCTTGGCTTTGTGGCGTGTAAGTTTTGTGAACCGTTAGTGTGGGTTCTTGCCTTCTGTGTGTATTGGTGCAAGGTTATTTAGGGGTGTTTATGTATAGCTATAGTTTTGAAATTATATTCACTTGAGTTTTGAACAAGAGTTTGTGAAAGCCATAACACTTTTCTTCATTTTATTGTGCTAGCAGCAGGTGGTGCGAAATGCATTTTCTGTACATCTTTTTCATTTTCGCAATGATTCCTTGATCTGTGGCTGGATTAATGCAGTTGCATATAGGGAGGCAAGACTTGCGCCTCAAAGTTGCTGTCAACGGCATTCAGAGTTGTAAGTGAAGGATGTGTTGTGGCATTGCCAGTGAGCAGGTCTTTCCCAGTTTTTCCTTCCACTTCACAGTGTTTCTTTACACTTGATGCAAATTCATGTACGTACTTGTTCGTAAAGATCTTGGCGATTATCCAGGAACATTTTTGCAATTGATAGCACACAGGCAGGCACTTAACATTTTAGAAGCATCAGGTTTTTTACTTTTTCCAATGACCATTAATGGCAAAGAATGGGTTCCATTTGCATTATATATCACGCTTTGAAAAAAAAATCACTGTCCGTATATCTGCATACATTTTAACGTTAGCATTGACCGCAATACTCTCAGTAAAAGCTGCCAGCGAATTAGGATAAGTAGTTCCAGGTCGTAACATCTCACTGGTCACAATATAATGACTCCTGAAATCAACACTTTCTTTTTGTTTTGTGCACATATGAATAAAAATAGGCCAATAATAACATATTTTTATTTGTAACAAATTTATAACAGTACTAGTCCGGCGCATCATTTCAAGTTGCAGGGTCCATTGTTTTGTTTACTATTTTTTTTACGTCTTTCCCATTTCAGTGTTTAAATATTCTGAATTCCATGAATTTATGTGGCAGTTCCTGTCCCTTTCCTTGGTTAGTTTTCGCAAGTGCCTGTAAACACAACGTGATTTATATGGCAGTTCATAACCCTACTTATAAAAGTTTCACTTACATAATAAATAATGTTGTCAATGAAGTTGTACATTTTATAATTTCTCTTTGCTGTATTTCAACATTTCTAGCCGCAAGAAGTCTTGACATTTCACCTAATATGCTGACCTGGCCAGTGTGTCTACACGTAATTAAAGTTGGTTATGGTAATTTAAAACTTGAAAAAACGTGGTCAAGTGCATTTCAATTATATTTGCAATATTGTGTAGCAATTCTGGAGCTTCAATGGGTGCGAGTTATTAATCACGCAACAGTCAAGAACAGTGTTGGAATCAATACCTTGGTATGCATTTCATTAGTTTTAACAAATGATATAAAATTGCTTTATATTACACATGGAACATCTCTTCTCTACTTTTAATGTGTGTAGATGGTTGCTTTACATTTTGTTGGACCTTTTAATGTGTCCATGCCGACATAAACTGAGCATTTCGAGCTGCCACTGATAACCTCAATTTGTCATGAAAATTGAATTCCGCATTAATTGTGTGCATGGAATTACATTAAATACGTTGTGNACTGATAACCTCAATTTGTCATGAAAATTGAATTCCGCATTAATTGTGTGCATGGAATTACATTAAATACGTTGTGATTGGTTAGGTATTGTTTTTTTAATATTCTGATATGAAATTATGTTCACATCGCTATAGTCATACTAATATTATAAGATAAGTGAATTTCTCATAAGATAGATTAGGCCAAACTTGTATGTCGTCAGATCCTTTAAAAACAAAATTGATCTGGGCGTCTTTTCATAAAACGTTCATTTAGTGATAAATGTCACCATCAAAGTGTGCTGTAAAAGTTTGGATCAATTTGGTTCAGCCACCAAGCTTTTACGAGAACTATTTTCGGTATTCGTAACTTCGTCATAGCAAAACCGGCCATTTTCTAATACATAGTGTGATATGTATACAATATTATTAATTTGNTTCTAATACATAGTGTGATATGTATACAATATTATTAATTCGGGAGTTATCTGTGCTTTAAGTGGCACACTGTTATCAGTAATAATTTTAATACATCAGCAAATATTGTCATGATTGTAATGTATGCAGCGGGAGAATAGTATTTTGTAATATTCTACTTAAAATGGGTAGTTTAAAAGTGCTTAAGAATGCAGTTTTCCTTAGTTCTGCCTGTAAATGTTATTTAAAGTAATTAGTATTATCTCGGAGGGTTTCATTCTTGTGGCAAAAATTCGAACCTTGCACACATTTAACAAGGAATATCCTAAATAGCACAGTGATATTAGGGGAAATGAGNCTTAGTTCTGCCTGTAAATGTTATTTAAAGTAATTAGTATTATCTCGGAGGGTTTCATTCTTGTGGCAAAAATTCGAACCTTGCACACATTTAACAAGGAATATCCTAAATAGCACACTGATATTAGGGGAAATGAGTAAAACCTGCTTAACTCTTACACAACTCTAAAGACAGCATAAACAAAAATGATTTCCAAATGTCAGACCGTTTAATTCTAAATAGTAAAAATCGCATCATCAGTGCTCGAAAAGATATATTATTTACTGAAATTAATGTGTATGTATTTGCAGTGAACACTACAACTTATAATCCCGTTGCATTGTTATGTAAATGAATACAGTGGACTTCTGAACAGCTGATTAAACATACGCCACGTGCAGTGTTCACATTTGAGATACTGTGGAAGGATACGCAATGGGCTGAAATTAAAAATTAAGCAGGGCTTTCAAAAGTGCTTACTTCCGTGAACAGTCTACACTACACTACACTACACTACACTCCATTGCACATACTATATTTGTACTCACTTTTTGACCTGAGGCTGTCTGCTTTTGTCAAGAAGCTAGTGATCTTCGTGGCAAGGCCTGCCAGTTTACACCAGTTTTGCCAGCATTGTATACTTCATCTTTGCTGTACCCTTTCTCTGTAACCACTGCAGAAAACTTCTTAATATATGTTTCTGCAGCATTCAAATCACTAGTAATTTNCTGTACCCTTTCTCTGTAACCACTGCAGAAAACTTCTTAATATATGTTTCTGCAGCATTCAAATCACTAGTAATTTTTCCTCTACAATTTCGAGTTCTCTTACTCCATGTCTTAGCGTGAAATTTTTTAGCCATCCAGAATAGGCTTGAAATCTACTGCTCCAAGCATTTTTTCATTGAACTAGAAGGTCTTTTCACAATCAAGATGACTTTAATAATGGTTTAATTAAATTATTTTATTTTTAACATTGTACATACCTCTTCAAAAGCTGAAATATTGGCAGTTCATAATATTTTATGTTTTGATCCTCCTCAGAGTCCAACTTTGATACATGCTCCCGTAAGCTGCTTTCCATTCTCTTGAAATCACTTACGGTTGATGTCTTTNCTCAGAGTCCAACTTTGATACATGCTCCCGTAAGCTGCTTTCCATTCTCTTGAAATCACTTACGGTTGATGTCTTTACTTTATATGTTATCGTCAAAGATGTACAAGTTTCACCCTTCAATGTTTGCTCTAAAATCAAAATACCGTTTCGACACAGATAACATTTCCGTGTAAAAATATGACTAGATAGAAACACAATGAGGTCAGTAACTAACAAAGGCACGGTGCANCTCAGAGTCCAACTTTGATACATGCTCCCGTAAGCTGCTTTCCATTCTCTTGAAATCACTTACGGTTGATGTCTTGACTTTATATGTTATCGTCAAAGATGTACAATTTTCACCCTTCAATGTTTGCTCTAAAATCAAAATACCATTTCGATACAGATAACATTTCCGTGTAAAAATATGACTAGATAGAAACACAATGAGGTCAGTAACTAACAAAGGCACGGTGCANACAGATAACATTTCCGTGTAAAAATATGACTAGATAGAAACACAATGAGGTCAGTAACTAACAAAGGCACGGTGCATGGCTCCATGCATGTACACACAATCTCACTGTCAATGACTTACTGCCCAAGTTTACTTAAGGGAGGGCAAGTTTAATGACCTGCATGTCAAGTGAACCCTTCTACACGCCACTCGCTCACAGCAGTGAGTACCTGGTTACTGACCACGTGACTCTGGTTACAAGCACTTAGCACACCTTACCGAGTTCAGACCACTTGGTAAACAAATAACCTAAAACAGCTACGTTCAAGGCCTTCCAGATTTTTAAAAACGTTACATTTGTGTAGTGGTCGAGTTTTTTTGTTGTGGTAGTCTGTGAAACACATTTTCGCTTTTTACAAAGTGAGGTGTAGGAGCAGTTTTTTTTTTTGTCACAATTCTCGCCCTTTTGGAAAAAGTTTTCTGGTTAGGCTACAATCAGAATTTTCGACACACTGGATTATTGATGTCAAGATTATTGACACACCACTGCAGTTAATTTTCCTTTACACTGTGATTTTAATGTTGCATATATTTTGGATTAAATCTTTGTGCCTTTATTTGCTACAATGTAATACATTCTTATTTACAGATATCTGATCAGATATCAAAAAACTTGCCAAAAAAATAACGTTCGTGGTGTTGTAATTTAATTCAGCAGGAATGAATAGACAATTATTATTTCAGTGTGTTCGAAAATTGTTCATTAAAACTAGTCTCTAATATTTTGTGGAGTCCCACCAACACTAATAAAATAAATATGGCCATAATGTGCCTAAGTATGTTATAGTGTGTGTTACCAGTAATTTCTTCGTTATAGTTTTTACNAAAATAAATATGGCCATAATGTGCCTAAGTATGTTATAGTGTGTGTTACCAGTAATTTCTTCGTTATAGTTTTTATATTAGTGTGGAATGTGCTCCCCTGCCTTTCGTGTGCAAATCTGTGGTGTTTCATTGTAGTACCTAGTTATTAACAAGGTGTTGGGGTGTGTCTATGCATGCTGCATGACTTACCTCAGACGATCTGGAGGTGGACGTAGTTGCGGGCATGTCGGAGCCTAGCGAGGCAGATGCTAGCACCAAGGAGGGGGGGAAGAGAAGCAAGCGACGCTCGTGGTTGCGGCGGTACGCGGGTACCAACAAGGACCGGCTGGAGGAGGAGACGACATCCGACCTGTCGAGCCCCGGCTCCTCTCGCCGAAGTCGGCAGAGCTCCCCGACCGAGTCCCCAGGGAAGCACGNAAAATAAATATGGCCATAATGTGCCTAAGTATGTTATAGTGTGTGTTACCAGTAATTTCTTCGTTATAGTTTTTACATTAGTGTGGAATGTGCTCCCCTGCCTTTCGTGTGCAAATCTGTGGTGTTTCATTGTAGTACCTAGTTATTAACAAGGTGTTGGGGTGTGTCTATGCATGCTGCATGACATACCTTAGACGATCTGGAGGTGGACGTAGTTGCGGGCATGTCGGAGCCTAGCGAGGCAGATGCTAGCACCAAGGAGGGGGGGAAGAGAAGCAAGCGACGCTCGTGGTTGCGGCGGTACGCGGGTACCAACAAGGACCGGCTGGAGGAGGAGACTACATCCGACCTGTCGAGCCCCGGCTCCTCTCGCCGAAGTCGGCAGAGCTCCCCGACCGAGTCCCCAGGGAAGCACGNACATCCGACCTGTCGAGCCCCGGCTCCTCTCGCCGAAGTCGGCAGAGCTCCCCGACCGAGTCCCCAGGGAAGCACGCAGACACCAGTGCCAGGAACCAGTCGCCTAGGAAACGCTCTGAATCTGGGACATTTTCACCTGCAAACAGGATGAGCGCCGGGGCTCGGCTGGGCTTGTTGTTTGAGGAGAACTTCCCAGAGGATGAAATTTTACAGAGCTTAGTCGTGGCCGGTCGACCGGCCACCATCTGCCTTCTACCTACTGGAGAAAATCTTCAGTGCTAGCTCGTAGGTGACAGCAGTGTTCCTCGAAGGTATCATGTGCTTGCTTTGTCTGTGGCACCTCCTTCAGTAATCCACGCTGGTCAGTCTTGCACTTAAAGAGGTCTTTCTCCACCATTTGTGTGTGTCATTTACTCACTGCCATGCACTCTTTCTCCTTTATGTCAGTGTAGAGGTGGGCTAACACCACAGTTTTTTAGATCTTTTTTCTATTTCCAAGTGTATTTTGTGTTGAACCAGTATGGCATGTAACATTAGTGTTAGTGTGCTATATGTACTAAATATAGTATGCACCCATTCTTAGACTTGCTTGTCCTAATTAAATAGGTGCAAGTTTGCAGGGTCTTTTCAGGGAATTTTTTTAATATGAAAAGTGATATGAAATGAAAGGAATTGAGTAATCTTCAGAATATCTTCCAAATGGTCTTCTATTGTCTTAGTATATCTAATTCAGAAACTTTCCTTTTTACATTGTGTATTAATACTAGCGAACCGGCCCGGCTTGGCCTGGTAACAATTTAATTTTTACAGTGATACTTTGAAAGACAAAAATGGATACTGTGGGTCATCCTTAAAAAATAAACATATGCTATTGTGGACTTTTCTGTAGACCTTTTTGAGAGTTACAATTCTGTAGTACATTAATTTGAATGTATCTCTTATGGTTTAGTCAGCGCAAGCCATGTAAACACCCGAAAAGCGGTTTTTACGATTTTATTACAAACGGTTTGACATTTCTCTTTTATCTTTACATTAAATATAAATGTATTATATACCAAAACCTTCCTCAAGAAATTCTCTAAATGATGTTGAAAACCGTNATCTTTACATTAAATATAAATGTATTATATACCAAAACCTTCCTCAAGAAATTCTCTAAATGATGTTGAAAACCGTAGTGTAGACGTATTAAGCGAATGCACAGACAGACACGGATTAGCGACTTTGTTTTATACTATTTAGAGATGAGCCATGAAAGACCAGTTAACTGCTCCAATGTATGTCTGCTACTTCCAGAACTAGTAACTGGAATTGGTTCCAATCGTCTTCACTTGTCTAAATTGTTGGATTCTTTCTCCTGCCATCCGCACTTTTCTGCACTGTGCGTTGCAGATACAGATTCGTAAACTGTTTCCACCAAATGTAAATAACTTTTATTCCTCATTTTTGTCTCAAATTCTTTAATGTCTACACTCCCTCATCTTTTGACATCCTTTTTTGTTGACTTTTCTGTCAGCAGACTAACTTCAGTGGTGCCCAATGCCTTCTGTNCCCTCATCTTTTGACATCCTTTTTTGTTGACTTTTCTGTCAGCAGACTAACTTCAGTGGTGCCCAATGCCTTCTGTGGCAAGTTTTGTCAATATCTCATATATTCTGCATTTGTTTGTAGTAGTGAAAGGATGGCACTGTGTAGATAAAGACTCTGCAGATCATTGTGCTATGCGACTTTTTGGTTGGTCATTTGTGAAATAATACAGTAAAATTCTCCCATGGCATTACTTCTTCGTCCTCCCAAAGTTAGCGTAAAACATAACAGCACAGTGTTAATGTGTAAGGATATGGCACTCGCTTAGTAGTATATGTTTAAAGGTGCTACACATTTTCTCCCCCTCTCCTCCTTCTTCTCTCTCATTGACACATGCAGTAAAATCATTTGTTGCANCCCTCATCTTTTGACATCCTTTTTTGTTGACTTTTCTGTCAGCAGACTAACTTCAGTGGTGCCCAATGCCTTCTGGGGCAAGTTTTGTCAATATCTCATATATTCTGCGTTTGTTTGTAGTAGTGAAAGGATGGCACTGTGTAGATAAAGACTCTGCAGATCATTGTGTTATGCGACTTTGTGGTTGGTCATTTGTGAAATAATACAGTAAATTCTCCCATGGCATTACTTCTTCGTCCTCCCAAAGTTAGCGTAAAACATAACAGCGCAGTGTTAATGTGTAAGGATATGGCACTCGCTTAGTAGTATATGTTAAAAGGTGCTACACATTTTCTCCCCCTCTCCTCCTTCTTCTCTCTCATTGACACATGCAGTAAAATCATTTGTTGCANAAAGGTGCTACACATTTTCTCCCCCTCTCCTCCTTCTTCTCTCTCATTGACACATGCAGTAAAATCATTTGTTGCAGAAATAAGAACCAACCAAAAATAATAATAACTTTAAAAAAATATTTTTTGTTAAGTTTTTGCGTGCTATTTAAAGGCTTTGGGCAATGCATTACCATTGCAATAACATATGAGCTAAAGGATAATTGTTTCTTCTCAGGTGAAATCTGCAAGGGGGAAAAAAAACATTAAATTGCAAGTTCTCCAGATGCCACATTAATCATTTACACACATCATTTTTTTATTTCAAGATCTTTGTCTACCTATTGTTTGTGTAGGCGAGCCATTTGACCTCCATATATGTACTAGAATTGTATTGGGATTCAGAATTTCTATTTGCCTAAATCAACGTGTCAATTTCGGATAATATTTTATTAACAAAGAAAATTAAAACGTTGGTGTCCATTAATGAAGTATATATGTCGTCTCCATTTTCAGATATTTTCTCTTAAAGCTGCAGTTTTGAGAAATATAAGGTCATAAACATTGTGGCAACTTGTGATGTGCAACTTTATTATAAGGCAAACATATTAAAAACTGTCCCAAAACAAAACCTCCTTTAATAGTTTAAGAACAAACAAACTGTGGTAATGCCTATTCTTAATATGCGTGTTAGCCGTGACGGGGCCCTTAAGATACATTACAAAACGGACTGCTGCATAAAAATGCAAATGGTGGTTTTAAGACAAGAGTGCCTATTTTACTGTGAAAGTTTGACAGGCCTATATATGGACGACACCAAGTGTGAGGTCTTGCTGTTTCTCAGGCTTCACTTGCATTGTGCAAGCGAGGACTTGATAGCCACTTTCTTGCTCCCATAATTCGTCTTGAAAAATTTCTTATTACAATTAAATATTTGACCAAAGCTGGTGAAACTATATAATTACTCGCTTGTGAATCATAAGTGTCCCACCTTTTGGCATAATTTTGATATATCTATGTGCATAATTTTGATATATCTGTGTGTTCATTTAACCAAAAAATTGATTGGCTGAATCCAACTGTAGTGTTTTTTTTACATGGAATAATAAATGGTGTGAGCAGTTACAAAAATAAAATTGACGTTGTTGTAATGGCAGCGGAGTTAGAGGTTCAGTGTATTTTTGGAGGTCATCTTGATGCTGGGTAGCAAGGAAATGTGTAATTGTACAGGATTCAGAATAAGATGACAAGACTTCAGCAGACTGTGTCTGTGAAATGTCTTTCATCTCCTATACTCCAGTTTGAGAACAGCAGCTATGAAGCACTGCCTTGGGGGTCAAGCAGGTTACAAAGTCTGCCAGATCCAGTTTTCTTGTTTGGGAAACTGTGTACTTAGTACAGTATGTAGTTTGTGATGTCACGCTTGCCATGTTCTCTCTGTAGGTGTCTCTGCATTATGCGATTGTGATAGCTTCCTGGTGTGCTCTTCAACAGATCTGAACACAGGAAACTCGAGTGCACAGTATGCTTTCATTTAATATGCATTACATAGTTTCTGTTGCACTGAAGACACTACTTACATGCATGACTTGAAGCTATGGTGCACTGTTGCTTTTGTGCCAGATTTTTAAAACANTGCACTGAAGACACTACTTACATGCATGACTTGAAGCTATGGTGCACTGTTGCTTTTGTGCCAGATTTTTAAAACTAGCCTCTGTCATCAAAATTTACATATTTTATTTATTTCTAATAAGTGTTGATCTGATATGTAAATTTCCCCAATATTTTTTATATCCGATATGTCAAGTGAAATCAGATTCAATTATGATAATCCAATCCGATAAATAAAATCAATAACTTACCTCATTTCTGTTTTGGGAGAATTTCTACATTCAGGAAAGTTTTTGGGGATATTCTTAATTATTTTATTATTGAGTTGGAAAAATATTTTTCCCAACATTTTTGCGTGGAGGTGGGATTAAATGTTGTAAAAAAAAAATATTATTATTATTGTTCAGAGCAGGAATTTTTTTGTTATGGCTTAGTTATTTTACACTCTCCATTCATTCATTTATTTATCATTCCACAGAGAAAATACATGCTATAGAACTTGTCAAATAGTACAAAATAAATATATTAAAATTAGATAAATACAAAACATAAAATAAATTAAAACAATAATAATGTTAATCAGAAGCAAAACACATGCAATATATTACAAATAAATCATTAAAATACAAGGACAATATACACATCATGATTGTACAAAATCTTCTATGTTTTTAAAGGACTTGTCTGTGAGGAATCTAAATAGCTCAAGTTCAAATGTAGAGTACTGCTATATATATATGTTAGGAGAGTTGATGGTAATTTATTAAATAATCTGACACCAGCATTACTCAGATTTCAGGGTTTTTTATTTTATTGAGCCTCTGTAGATAAAAAATTTTTATTTGTTCGTGTATAATCTTCATGAATATCATTATTCGTACAATATTTGTGTTTGTTTATAAAAATAAAAAGTCATACTTTATATAAATGTATACATAACACAGTAAGATCACCAGCAGATTTAAAAATATCCCCGCAGCTGCCATAATGCTGCATTGGAGTATTATTCTAATTATTTTCTTTTGAATAGTATAAACTGATAGAAATAGATGATGTGATTTACTTTGACCCCAATATATTATCCCATAACTGATGTGAGAATACAAATAACCAAAATATACTCTTTAGTGGTTATGTGCGAAAGCACTTTGAACATATAACAAGTACTATATCATATTTTAAGCGGACGAGTCTGTTGGTTCCAAGATAGTCATCAATTTCAATTCTGAGGAGACGAGTATGCTCAACAGACTTAAGCTTAATATTACCGAACAGAAAGTCTGTCTTTTTTTGCTTTTAATTTAGAAGAAAAAAGTATGTAATTAGTTTTGTCAAACACATGTTACATCTGAAAGTTATCTAATTTAGTGTCCGTGTTAGTCTGAATCAGAACATTTGGATCATCAGCAAAGGAAATGACGGGTGCATTTGTAAATTGGAGGCTTAAATCATTTACATATATTAAAAAAAATAAGGGGTCCTAAAACCCTTGTGGACACCCACATTTACAATTTGAGGCTGAGAGTAGAAAGACTCGATAACATTACGTCTGTTTTTTTATTGACTTTAACTACCTGCCTTTTATTTGTTAAATAAGAATTCAATAATTTATTTCCATTTCCTCTCATTCCTAAGTTTGAACACTTGAGACAAATCTAGGAGCACTACAAGAGCATCCTCAGATCTGTCTGTGCATTCTGTAACAAATTCACCAATGGCTGACTCAGTATTCTCACCCTTCATGAAGCCATGTTGAGATGCAGGCAGTAGATTATACTTGGTAAGGAAACTGGCTATTCTATTATTTATAATGGATTCAAATATTTTAGAGAAGGAACTTAGAAGTGAGATAGGCCTATAATTTTCAATTAATGTGGAATTTCTTTTTTTAAACAATGGGATAACTTAAGAAATTTTTGAGTCATTTGGGAAAATGCCATTTGTAAAAGAATCATTTATTATATAGACAAGAGATACTGTTAAAAGTTCTGAACAGTCTTTAATTACTTTGATGGGAATTCCATCAAGTCCGTATGATTTTGTAGGTTTTTTATACATGTAATAATTTAAGAATTTGTGACAGGATACAAAGACATTGTGGAGTGCGATTCTTTGTTTTCCAATGTAATGTACTCTGAGTGGGTAGTTTAGCTCTAACTTCATTAGGAATATTGCAAAAAAATGATTTTTATGTAATTTGCAGTGGAATAAGCTGATTTTAATAGGGCTCCAGTTAAATCAACTAATTGCAGGGTTTCAATGGTAGTTTTTGACTTGCCATTAACACTATTTATTATATTCCAGACACCCGGATTTATTATTTGAATTTATCAGACGTTCAACATGTTTTTGTTTTGAGGTTTTCAATATATTTTTTTTAATATTCTTTTATAGTTACTGTAATAAGTAACCAAATCTGCTGCTGTTTTATCATATTTGCTTCTATGATAAAAATGTTTCACATTTATACGAAAAAAAATTTAATACCTTTTGAAATCCAGCCCTTATCAGATTTAGATGAATATTTAACTGATCTGAGTTTTTTTTAGTAAAACACTGTTCAAATTTCAAAGTAAAGATATACATGAACATTCTGAACTTTTCAACATTTGTAGCTTCAAAGACTGAATCCCAGTTTTCAAGTTGTAAAACATCATAGAACAATGGAAATGCACTGTAATCACTAATATAGGTTAAGCAAGTATTTGTCTCAAGCTTGGAGCAGTTGAGTTTTAATAGTTGACCATAATGGTCTGACAAACTGAGTGTGTTATTCTTTTTAAGGATGTATCCAAAATATTGCTGCTAATAATTATATGATCTATTATAAATGAACTGGTTATTGTTTAGCTAGTTACAGAGTCCGTTAGAAACACCATACCACGGTGCTGGAGAATTGCTAGATATTCTTGTGTTACCTCAGTTTAACTTGTAGCAATTTTTAACATTTTAAAAGTAATTCATCAAAATTATTTAAAAAGATTTATGGCAGTATTAGGGGATCTATAAACACAAATTGTTATAAACATCGACAATCTCGACAGCAGCAATCTCAAATATTTTTCCCACAGATAAACGCTCCAAATCAGATCTTCTTGTGAACTCTTCATTTTTAGCTAATATACAAGCCCCACCACATTTAAATGTTCTACAAAAAAAATACATACAGTAATAATAGTTCCTCTTCACTACACCAATGTTCACAAATACATAAACAAGAAATCTCGGAAAGTTCGCCTACAATAAGCTCTAATTCACTAGTTTTATTTCCAGCAGACAGTATCTTCTGTATTCAAGTTTTGCTACTGTTTTTGGTGTTGCTGCTGTTGGTGATTTAGATGTTTCTTCTGCTTGGGATCACAGAAACTAGTGTTAGTACAAAAGTGTTGAGTTTCCTGATACTGATAATTATTTACAGGCCCTACTGAATTAAATGGGTTATCAATAACATAAAAAAATTTAGGGTCAATATTTATTTTTTTGACTAATGATAACCGGCTATAACATGNCGGGTTATCAATAATATAAAAAAAATTTTGGGTCAATATTTAGTTTTTTGACTAATGATAACCGGCTATAACATGTGCTTGTGACCTGGTTTCAGCATTAAAGCACTTCAGTATTTCCTTTGAAACCAGTTTTTTTCCCTTTCTGTTTTGTAAGCAAGCCATGATGTGTGAATGCATCCCTAAGTAAACTGAATGTCAATAACTCTTACATGGAGAAATCTCAAACAGAAGTCTTGAATTTTTTTATTGGTTTTTGCAATTTCCAAGTTAACATATGCACCTGGCAACAAATCATGTCTTTGCAAAATATTGCAAACTGCCACCCTTGGGTGGTTAAGGCCAGATAAAAGTTTCTTTAGGTTTCCAAGCGTGTTACTAGACTCATTTCTATACACATCGTTGCCACCTGCATACACTACAAGGTCCTTCTTTGTGAGATGTTCACAGTTGCTCTTTGTCACCTCTGAAAATCATGCTTTTTCTCTATACACCTTGTCCTAACCCCTTTGCCACATGCCTGCCTTGACTAGCTGAGAATAAGAGTATTTTATCTTCTTGAGAACTGCATTGTTCGGTTGATGCTAGTTGAACATTTATTCTGATTATATTTTCGTTGCAGGCACTCAGGTTTGGTTTTTGTTTTTTTTCCCCATGATTTGAAGATGTGTGCTGTACTTGGCTTCAGTTATTGTCTCTAACAATTTCAAGAGCAGAAAATCTGTTTGTTGTGGGAACATCAATTTGTATGCGACTATTAGGTCTTTCTCCTTTTACCACGGCAGACCAGGGCTGGTTCCTCACATTTGCCTTTGAAGATGCAGGATTGCTTTCTGGCGGTTTTCTTTCTACAATCTGCCGGGTATTTTTCAGTTTGGCCTGTAAAATGTTGATTATTTCTCTAAGAGAAGCTATTTCTTCCAAGAGATTTTTTACGGTGTCGGACTTCAATTTTTGTTTGCCCCCAGTTTCAGCTGCACTCCACATTATTGTCACCATTTTGCAAGCAGCCTTCACAAAGCCAGTCCAAATCAGGTATTTGGTCTTCTCTTACCTTGCTGCATTTACTAAAATGAAGTCCATTACATAAAACACCATTTCTAACTTTGTTCTTGCAGGCACTGCATTTATCATTAAATAAGACTTTAAATTGGTTGTTTCCTGAAAATGAACTCTCACTACGTGACGCCATGTTGCTTACCTATGTACTGCAAATATAACAATGTGTATACGCAGTTATGTTTCAGACTTAATTTTATTGAAATGCCATATCAGTTTCACTGTTTGAATTAGGCCACTCTGATGCAATCCATCACTCATCTAAAGTAAGTAGTTTTTAAATTAAATGCAAAAACATAATTTCTTGCATGTAAATAACCTGTGATATTGAGCAACGTCCCGATATGCAGTCATAACTAAAACAAAAGATGTCAACAAATAGTTATGAAACATATATATGCCTCCATTATTGTTTGTTGTGATGCAAAACACTATTTTTAAAGAAAATTGGAAAGCACATCTCACACAAATGGAGCTTGATAACATGGTTTCAAACTGAAACAAAGTCAGAAGATGATAATTGATTCTGCGAGAAAGTGATTTTCATCTCGCATGACAAACAATTATAAATCACTATCTGGTTATCAGCCATGTTTACTTACCTGTACGATTCTTGTATAATATCGCATAATATATTGTGTAATATAACAAAAAAAATTACTTCTTTTTATATAACTTACTAGCGACCCGGCCCGGCTTCGCCCGGGTACAATTTAGTTTTTACAGTGATACACTAATAAATAAATTGGGAAAAGACAATTAAAATATTATATGATAGTAAATTAGTAAACTACTATCATATATAACATATACATACATACTCATACATACATACATACATACATACATACATACATACATACACACACACATACATACATACATACAACCATACAACATACATACAAATCGTGCTGTCTCCCGGAGGGATAGGCAGAGATTATGGACCTCCATTTACCACGATCCTGACATACCTACTTACTTCACTTTATTCGCATTCACACATCTCTAATATAACAATATTGTATGATAGATGGTTTAGAAAATTTCTTTGTATACAACATTAATCGTTTTGCCTCCGACCGCCAGCACAAAAAGGATTCTGTTTACGTGACACGCGAAAGGGCTACGAAAATTTCTCTGTGTGAAAAACGTACTGCACTCAAATCCACTCCAGCCACATAAGTGTTTGACCCTGTGCCTTATTTATAGTCATACCAAATCAAACTCTTATTGGAAATTGGACTCTTTTAAAATTAAAAGTCAAATCCGAGGGAATCATTGGTATTCTAGGTATTAAAACAGTTTCTCCAGTACCGCAGCCAGTTAGAATAGTACCTTCAATGAGATAACTTTTTATTTGTAATCGAGCCCCATTGCATAATTTTGGTGGATTTACATTTCGCAATAAAATTATGGGAGCTCCAACTTTTAAAATCAGTTTGTGTGGTGGCATGCCTGGAGGATTCAATGAATTAAGAAATTCTGCGGGATAGTGCACAGCTTCTCCACTGTCGAGTGCTGTATCTACTGAGTAACAGACTTGTTTGCATATTGAATTTTGCAAGCACTAATTCATTAATTTTTTCGANTTGCATATTGAATTTTGCAAGCACTAATTCATTAATTTTTTCGACTTGTTCATTAGTAGGCGATAATATTGCTCTTTCTTTTAACCACGATAGTGTCTTAGTTGAAAGGTCGTGTATTTCAGGGTTTACGTTATCTATCAGTTGTTGGTGGTCGGTGACTAAAACACACACATCACTATTGAGAGAAATTTTTCCACAATCCATTGGAAGCTCTCCATTTGAGACTTTCAGTAGCATGTCAGCAAACATGTAGGGCTGCGCGCGCGCACGTGTCTCGATTTTAGAAATTACTTTTTCACTAAACTTTTTATAACTCTTAAAGTATTGTCGATAATTTTGTGCTGTAAAGAACATTTCTTATCTACATTAAACAGTTTTAATTATGAATTAATTTTGTTTTGATACAGATTAAGTTTTTTATGGTTAGAAAAGACAGTTAATTTTAAGTTTGTTTTTACTGCGTNAGTTATGAAACATATATATGCCTCCATTATTGTTTGTTGTGATGCAAAACACTATTTTTAAAGAAAATTGGAAAGAACATCTCACACAAATGAAGCTTGATAACATGGTTTCAAACTGAAACAAAGTCAGAAGATGATACTTGATTCTGCGAGAAAAAGTGATTTTCATCTCGCATGACAAACAATTATAAATCACTATCTGGTTATCAGCCATGTTTACTTACCTGTACANAAAGTGATTTTCATCTCGCATGACAAACAATTATAAATCACTATCTGGTTATCAGCCATGTTTACTTACCTGTACAATTCTTGTATAATATCGCATAATATATTGTGTAATATAACGAAAAAATTTACTTCTTTTTATATAACTTACTAGCGACCCGGCTCNTTACTTCTTTTTATATAACTTACTAGCGACCCGGCTCGGCTTCGCCCGGGTACAATTTAGTTTTTACAGCGATACACTAATAAATAAATTGGGAAAAGACAATTACAATATTATATGATAGTAAATTAGTATACTACTATCATAAATAACTCATGCATACATACATACATACATACATACATACACACACACATACATACATACATACAACCATACAACATACATACAAATCGTGCTGTCTCCCGGAGGGATAGGCAGAGATTATGGACCTCCATTTACCACGATCCTGACATACCTACTTACTTCACTTTATTCGCATTCACACATCTCTAATATAACAATATTGTATGATAGATGGTTTAGAAAATTTCTTTGTATACAACATTAATCGTTTTGCCTCCGACCGCCAGCACAAAAAGGATTCTGTTTACGTGACACGCGAAAGGGCTACGAAAATTTCTCTGTGTGAAAAACGTACTGCACTCAAATCCACTCCAGCCACATAAGTGTTTGTGACCCTGTGCCTTATTTATGGTCATACCAAAACAAACTCTTATTGGAAATTGGACTCTTTTAAAATTAAAAGTCAAATCCGAGGGAATCATTGGTATTCTAGGTATTAAAACAGTTTCTCCAATACTGCAGCCAGTTAGAATAGTACCTTCAATGAGATAACTTTTTATTTGTAATCGAGCCCCATTGCATAATTTTGGTGGATTTACATTTCGCAATAAAATTATGGGAGCTCCAACTTTTAAAATCAGTTTGTGTGGTGGCATGCCTGGAGGATTCAATGAATTAAGAAATTCTGCGGGATAGTGCACAGCTTCTCCACTGTCGAGTGCTGTATCTACTGAGTAACAGACTTGTGTTTGCATATTAAATTTTGCGAGCACTAATTCATTAATTTTTTCGACTTGTTCATTAGTAGGCGATAATATTGCTCTTTTCTTTTAACCACGATAGTGTCTTAGTTGAAAGGTCGTGTATTTCAGGGTTTACGTTATCTATCAGTTGTTGGTGGTCGGTGACTAAAACACACACATCACTATTGAGAGAAATTTTTCCACAATCCATTGGAAGCTCTCCATTTGAGACTTTCAGTAGCATGTCAGCAAACATGTAGGGCTGCGCGCGCGTCTCGATTTTAGAAATTCCTTTTTCACAAAACTTTTCATAACTCTTAAAGTATTGTCGATAATTTTATGCTGTAAAGAACATTTCTTATCTACATTAAACAGTTTTAATTATGAATTAATTTTGTTTTGATACAGATTAAGTTTTTTATGGTTAGAAAAGACAGTTAATTTTAAGTTTGTTTTTACTGCGTAATTTAAATTGTAAATACGCTTATTACTACTTATCTATTAAAAATAGATATATGTTACAGTTGACTTTTTTGTAGATCATTTAATTTTACACAAGTATTTCGTACGTGATTTTATTATATCTTTAAAGGATTAGGTAGCATATTCCATGAGAGCGTGCTGGCAGTAAACTTTTTCCCCAACTTTATTCACTAATACCGTTAATGCACAGCTCCTATAAGTTCTAGGGCTATTTTTAATGCACGTAAACCTCCCTTGATAAATGCAGATCATAACAGTAAAAACCTTATCCAAATCCGTTCAGTGGTTCTCGAGGATAGCGCATTCATTCAGACAGATGTGCATCACAGACTTCCTTTTATACTATGTAGTGAAGTCAAATAAGTAATGTAATTAGTCAACAGGCATGTGTTTCTTTGTGTGAAATAAAGGTTCGTGTTGTTTTTAGGCTGTAAACATAGAGAGATGGCATTACAATTTTGCATCACACCAATACATCTTAAGTTAGCGATAGCTCTTCTCATTTGCAGTAATCTACATGAAACTAGTCGTTGATCACCAACTGTGACAATTTGCTTTGCTTGGGTAACAGTACAGGATGCTTGGAGTTTCAAAGAACAAATTTATTGTGCAGCCTGCCGCTCGTGTGACAATTTCTTTGGAATCAAAGAATGGTGTCAGTAGTCATGTTAACCTTGAAACACGTGTTCTTTTTTTTAGAAACTCATTGTGGAACGCATGAGGTTGCGGCCACATATTTTGGCCCCATCATCTCCTCTGCAACCACTTCTTCTGACAGCAGCATGTCTACTGCTGTGGGTGCATCATACTGTGGGTCTGCTAAAGTAAGGGCTTTCAAAGGCATCAGCTTTCTTGTATCAACCACAGGGATGGTAGATTGTATTTTTCTGCTAAGGATCACTGCTTGCCGCTTGGGTAGTGATCCTTAACTAGTGATCGTTAACTGTCCTATTTCACATTGCACTGTACCCTTCGTCTCTGCGACAGATGGTGGAGATGCTCACATCTGCACAATGATGTGTTGGTCCCTAGCACTGCACACATGCTTCTGCAATTAGAGGAGTGGGACGCTCCATCTAGCAATGCATGCACCACATGAAACTGACCTGCTCAATCGTTAAGCTTGATCAGTGCAGAACCCATTTTCTCCACTGGTGCCTCCCTGAGCACATTGCTACGGTGGCATCACTCGTTACATCAGTCAGAGTTCTCGCCACCACTTGACACTTCTTAATTTTATGTGTNACATTGCTACGGTGGCATCACTCGTTACATCAGTCAGAGTTCTCGCCACCACTTGACACTTCTTAATTTTATGTGTGTACGTTAGCAGTTTGCGTTATAGTGTGATTGCAGTATTGGCATCTGTATTTCAACCTACATTGTGATGTGGCCACAGGCAGTTAAAGAATAACTTATTCGCTGTAACACACAGTCTTATCTTGTCCGGAGGACTTAATGAAAACAACTGACACCTAAAGAGTGCATGTAACCAATCACACAAATACAACTTCCAACTTGTCAGAGGCCCCTTCCTCAGACACTAGAGTGGTTTTTGCTACTGGCAGTGCATGGGCACTAGCTGAGTGAACTGGCTGCCACTTGGACGCACCGAGAATGGGCGTATGACCCTGCGCAAGCTCAGCAGTTCCACTTACCTGCCCTTTAGTGGATGCCATCGGGAATTTCTTTGCTGCGGCTGCTCTGCGGTGACACATACAGTCTAACCTATAAGCCTAATCGCTGCTATCACACTTCGACCGATCCCTCCCACTGCAACTACAGACGTGAGAACTTTGAGAGGAGTTGGTTTACCCCTAAGGGGCGTAAATACCACCTGCCCGACCGCCAGTTGCCATTTTGCAACCTGGCCTGGCTCGGCCGCCACCTCACTACCACCCCACACGTGCGCAGCCATATTGCGCAGCTGCAGCAGAAACAGGTCTAAGAAGGAACAGTGTATTGCCGACCCTCAGGACGTTTACTGTGCAGATATATGTTGTATTGCAGACCCACAAAATGCCAGTTTGTTCTTCAACCATCACCTGCCTACCTCTTCTAAAAACATGGCGATACTCCGCCCCTTGCCCCACTAGTTAACCATAAGTTAGGGATGAGCAGTATTTAGCACTAGTCATTTCTCTTGAAGGTGTTCGGAGGCCATGCTCATCACCTTGCCTGCCTCATCGTGATTAGATCTGCGATTCACGTGCCTAAAGACTGTTAAGGCATCTAGTAGACAGATTAGGCAGCAGTCTTATGATGCGGCTGAGGCCACTTGTTCAGCATCCACAGGGACTTCTTGGTGAAGAATAGGGGAACCAAGCACACTCTCTTAGACAGAGAAACAAGACAATTTCTGTGGCGGGCAACTGCGTTTTAAGGGGACAGGGTTACCATTACAACTTGACGCCTGGTGCTGTGGCTGTTCCGAGTACCTTGGTTGGACCAGAGTCCTTCAGACGTGATGGTCAAGCACGATGCTGGGGAGCCATCACTAGGTCACACCCAGGTTAATTCCGAGTTACTGTCACCACCTCCAAAAATGCAACACAATACAACACAACAATTCACCACTGGGTGTTTTAATTGGAGGGTCTGTGTGAATAACCAGGGTCCTAGCACAGACAGGAAAATGCTAGACATTGAGTATACTCATCAGCCTCTTTACAAACAACTGCAATTCACCACAGAGTGCCGTGTTTCAGAGGATGGCAAGGTGTCTACCTTCTAATCTTCCACATGTGGGGAACACGTCTGCATTGTCGCAGAGAGGTCCCTGTAGCAAGGAGAAAGGAAGGGTAAAGTGGCTGCAACACAGCAAACTAGTGTGTCTATGCCTCAAGGATCTCCAGCACAGGTGTTTTATACAAAATAGAGGGAGATTGCTCAACTTGTGCAGCAGCAAGAAGTTAAAGAATTCCTACAACACAGACCTGGGCTCTTCCAGCCACCATCACACACCGAGCACCTGTAGCCCAGTCAGACCAAGTCCAAAGGGAATGCCACTGGAACTGTTCTCCCCACATATCAAGGTGCCCAGACCCTGTAACCTTTGGATAGGGCCAGAGGTGCCAAACGTCCAACAGCCTTTGTAACTGCCAGCTGAATCCGTTGACCTGGAATATTGCTTCAGATTTGAGTCCCAGCAAGGTGCCTGTAGTGAATGCTGAAAGGAAACGCACTCTATTGCCATAAGCCATAACCAAGCAGCCTCCAGCATCCTGAAATTTGTTAAGTTGTACCTCGGATGGTATGTCGTCCTCGTGCGACATTTAAAATGCCTGTCTGGTGTGTGTCAAATTTAAGTAAAATATTTAGTAACAATAAATCCAACTTTGACAGGAAAAGTATAAGCCTTTGAGGCATTCATATTTTCTTCTACAGTTTTTACAAGTATAGAGAGTGAACCCTCCTGCTATCTACGGCTGGAAGGTGTAGAATTTTGTATATGTGAATTGTTGCTGCAAGTCTAGCACTTTAGTACCTCTTTTCTAGTACTTCCCAAATCATGGTCATAGGTATGTGACTCACCAGTTTTTTCCTAATCTACCCAAATTCTAAGTGTTAGTTGTACGCCCGAGGTAGGGACGGGAGCTAAATGCGTCTCTGGGCTGAGTCCCTTACGTCTACATGGGAGGGAATCCATGCAAGGGGGCATGCATCTTGGCAGAGGGGGGATTGGNCTGGGCTGAGTCCCTTACGTCTACATGGGAGGGAATCCATGCAAGGGGGCATGCATCTTGGCAGAGGGGGGATTGGGAAGCCATGGCCACGTTTCGGGCCATGACTACCTCCCTAGTACCTATAGTTAACCTGTAACTAAGAAGAGAAAGGGGAAAACCGGCATAGGCACCGGAAAAAACCCTTTCAACAAGAAATAATTAATAATTGTTACATGCATTAATAGAAAATGCTACAGGAGACATACAGGTGGGAACCATGCTCTATATTAGAAAGATGAGAAATACAAGAGAGAGGGGGCGGGATCTTATTTTTCCACTGTAGTGGTCAGTGCTGGCTTAACCACAGCGGAGAGGGGACTCCACTCTGGTAGGGGGAAAGGTGCTATTGGACCTATCCCTCCCCCCCCCTAATCCCCAGGGAATTCCTGAAAACATAAAGTAAATAAAAATGAGCTGATGGTGAGTGTCAGCAGTGCCAACACTAACGAGCTTATACTGATCTAAAAGAGAGAAAATAACCTGTAAAGGAGAGGAAAAGTATTACTCTAAATAGCCTAATATTGNAGCTTATACTGATCTAAAAGAGAGAAAATAACCTGTAAAGGAGAGGAAAAGTATTACTCTAAATAGCCTAATATTGTCTTCCTTTATATTAATATTAATGCTGTTTATAGTTGTGAAAAACAACTGCACAGGAGATATGTGGCANTAATATTGTCTTCCTTTATATTAATATTAATGCTGTTTATAGTTGTGAAAAACAACTGCACAGGAGATATGTGGCATGTGACAGTGGTTTTATGATGGGATATAAAGCTGACATGCGAGCGTTGGCAAGATTTCTCTTGATCTCCATATGGCGCTGCCATGTCAGCATTCTTTCTAAAATGACGCCTAATATTTCACGTCATCCTAGTACGGAATATACACTCCCCAAATAGTGTTAGTTTGGGGAGGGGGGGTGTCAGTTGAAGACTAAAGTCTCACATTTTCCGGCATTAATTTTGATGATTCTCCACAGCTGATTTAGCTCTTCTTGTGCACGCTGAATGGTACTTTCAGCACGTCGCTAGCTAGTAAAGATGACTGTGTCGTCTGCATAAACTCCTAAATTAATGTGCCAGGTGGGGTGGTGTCACAGATCGTGGGTATATAGGTTATACAGCGCTGGATAGAGTATACTGTCCTGAGGGACTCCAGCCCCTAATCGTTAAATTCTGAAGCCGTCCCTTTATAGAAACTGCAAATAAACAACCTGTTAAATATGATGAAATTAATTTGATATAACAGTCAGGGAATTGCTTTTCAAATAATTTGTATATTAGGCCTGCATGAAAAACCCTGGCAGAAGCTTTTTCAACATCAAGGAAGAAAACTGCTGCTGTATAGTGCCACCAGTTAAATGTTGTGGTTATGTGTTCAGTGAGCCGCACTAATTGGTGAACTGTAGAATGGCTTTTCCTGAAGCCAAACTGTTCGTCAGGGAATATATTGGCAGTTATTATGCGCTGTTAAATATGGCGAAGCAGAACTGGCTCATAGATTTTGGAGAGCGCACTTAAGAGGCTAATTGGACTGTAATTTTGTGGCAAATTTTATCTTTGCCAAGCTTGGGGAAAATAATAATGTTGGCACACTTCCAGGGTGTAGGAAAATGAGCAACGGTAAAACTCGCATTTATGCACTGTGCTATAGCCTTGAACATGCTGTCAGGCAACTGTTTAAGGACTATAGTCTGCAGGAAATCAAACCCGGGTGCTTTACGGGTATTCATACATTTTATCGTGTTTTACCTCGTCAGCATATGTTAATTCTAGTTCGTCAGCTGAAGGCTGGCGAAGGCACACTCGGAAGTCCCTATAAATGCGAGCTACGTGCACAGGATCGCATGGATTGACGTTCGACTAGAACACCGACTCTAAATATGTAGCTACAGCCTCAAGTTTCTGCTGTGGCGCGTAAGCTACCCCTACAGTGCCGTGAGGCGGGATTGTATCACGCCTCTCTAAAACCACCTTAGTTAGGTGCCACAAGCTATTATCAGCAGTATTTAATTGGGATAATTTATTGTCCCAGCAGTTAGTCTGCCAGTGGGCTAATTCTCTGCCACCATTTATTTGAGTCCTGAGTTGCCTTGTAGGAACTTGTGAATAGCACCTGCGCAGTTTATTTTTCTGTATAATTATCTCCCTAATATTTTCAGGGAGAGAATCATCACGAAGTTTTGTAGTTTTCTTTGGAACATAATTACTAATCCCTGACTGAATTAGCTCTGTGATATGGTTAATTGCAGTGTCTAATTAAGTGGAGTCTAAAGGAGTTAGCAAGTTCACCTGTTCATCTAAAAAAAAATCTTGAAACCCATGCTAGTTTGCATACTTATAATCTTTGATTTTTCGCTCTGGCATACTGTCAATATCCAGGGGATTAAACAGTGAATTGACTGCGTAATGGTTCGAGGCCAGTTCGTGGAGCACGTGGAAATTAAAAGTGTAATTTAATCCCTTGCTGAGCGCGATATCTAAAATATCTGGTAAATAATTATTAGAAGGCTCGAAGGTAGGTTCCAAGGACGCATGAACATAATTATTGCTCCTGCTGACAAAATAGTGTGTTGCCATTGGCTGTTGCTAGCTGCATGCCCAAGCGGGATGTTTAGCATTTAAGTCGCAAACAGCCAGTATAATTTGGGAAAAATTCATAATTTCATTTAAATCCGCATGCAAAAGCGTGCGACCTGGCGGGCAATACATGATGTAAACTGAAACCTGCCGGTTATTTAATTTAATTTCAACTCCTACTGTTTCAACAGTGGTGAGAGAGGGTGGTCTGGCAGCATGGCACTGAATTATGTATTAAAATTAAAACTCCGCCCCCTATGTTCTGTTCCCTCTCTTTGCGAAAGCATAGCCTATCTTATTTACTTCCTTAAACCTAAGGTGAGGCAGTGCATTTGTCGTCTGCCTGTTAGCAGCCATTTGATTGCCCCTGGACTATTGTAATTNGCTAGCTGCATGCCCAAGCGGGATGTTTAGCATTTAAGTCGCAAACAGCCAGTATAATTTGGGAAAAATTCATAAATTCATTTAAATCCGCATGCAAAAGCGTGCGACCTGGCGGGCAATACATGATGTAAACTGAAACCTGCCGGTTATTTAATTTAATTTCAACTCCTACTGTTTCAACAGTGGTGAGAGAGGGTGGTCTAGCAGCATGGCACTGAATTGTGTATTAAAATTAAAACTCCGCCCCCTATGTTCTGTTCCCTCTCTTTGCGAAAGCATAGCCTATCTTATTTACTTCATTAAACCTAAGGTGAGGCAGTGCATTTGTCGTCTGCCTGTTAGCAGCCATTTGATTGCCCCTGGACTATTGTAATTNTTAAACCTAAGGTGAGGCAGTGCATTTGTCGTCTGCCTGTTAGCAGCCATTTGATTGCCCCTGGACTATTGTAATTACCACACCAATTAGGGATTGACCTTTCTTGTCAACACCCATTGCTGGGTCAGTCCAGATGACTAATATAGTGTAGAGCGCCTCAAGCACTCCGCCCAGGGTGGGGTATTTCTCATTTAGGGGTTTTCCATCATTTTCTGCAGCATTTGCTGCATATCTGCATGCTCTATTGGGGTTACTGCACTCATTGAGGCTGAAATTGTTTGTCTCCATCGTAGTACAGGTTTTCGCCATCAGAGCAGCAGTGGCGGCTGTAGCTGCGCTATGATTGTCTGGTCAATCAGAGACAACCTTGGGAGTAATGGGGGCAGCGGGCTGCGACGCTGTCTGGCCGGGCTGTTTCTGCAACTTCTGCTATGTCTTTTTTGCTGAATTTTGGGACTTTGTACTTTTCCTTTTTGCACATTTTGTGCAAATTGTCTGCATGGCCTGTGGGCATTTTCCAAGGCAGGAAACTCAACCTCAGAGAATCCCGCAGGCACAATTGCTGTGTAACTGTTCGCTACTGGGATCAGGGCATTTTGTGTGTACACAGACATTAAATTTTGCACCTGCATGCGAGACTTTTTTGTTTTGCACAGTAACCCAGCCTTCTGGGTTAGGCTGTGCCCAGGGTGCAATAGGGGCACGATAATAGGCCTGGGGCAGCTGTGGCGCTGNAGCTTATACTGATCTAAAAGAGAGAAAATAACCTGTAAAGGAGAGGAAAAGTATTACTCTAAATAGCCTAATATTAAATCTATATTGCTGTGCTACCTCTCAGTATTGACAGTCTAATTTTACCCTACTGCAAAGGTGTCATCCCAGTATTCCTGCTCAGTACGAGAGGAACCGCAGGTACGGGCCGCTGGTTCATGCACTCGGTCGAAAGACCGATGGTGCGAAGCTACCAACTGTGGGATTATGCATGAACACCTCTAAGGCAGTATCCCCTCTGAGAGGAAACTATAACTAAGAGTCCCTTAAGCCGGAAGGCTCTTAAATGATCATACTAGGCGAGTGGTCTGGACACCGCCCGCTGCCAGTCTATATCCATTGGCTGTAACGGAGTATTTTTCCACCTATAGCGCTGAGAGTGCACGGAGCTTCGCTTGCTATAGCCGCCACCAGCTGCAGCAGAGAACCTGTCGCCTTGGAATTGGCTGTTGGTCATTTGGCCAATCTCATACTACAGCTAGCTCAAGGGGGTGGGGGGTGCCTTATAATATTGTCTTCCTTTATATTAATATTAATGCTGTTTATAGTTGTGAAAAACAACTGCACAGGAGATATGTGGCATGTGACAGTGGTTTTATGATGGGATATAAAGCTGACATGCGAGCGTTGGCAAGATTTCTCTTGATCTCCATATGGCGCTGCCATGTCAGCATTCTTTCTAAAATGACGCCTAATATTTCACGTCATCCTAGTACGGAATATACACTCCCCAAATAGTGTTAGTTTGGGGAGGGGGGGTGTCAGTTGAAGACTAAAGTCTCACATTTTCCGGCATTAATTTTGATGATTCTCCACAGCTGATTTAGCTCTTCTTGTGCACGCTGAATGGTACTTTCAGCACGTCGCTAGCTAGTAAAGATGACTGTGTCGTCTGCATAAACTCCTAAATTAATGTGCCAGGTGGGGTGGTGTCACAGATCGTGGGTATATAGGTTATACAGCGCTGGATAGAGTATACTGTCCTGAGGGACTCCAGCCCCTAATCGTTAAATTCTGAAGCCGTCCCTTTATAGAAACTGCAAATAAACAACCTGTTAAATATGATGAAATTAATTTGATATAACAGTCGGGGAATTGCTTTTCAAATAATTTGTATATTAGGCCTGCATGAAAAACCCTGGCAGAAGCTTTTTCAACATCAAGGAAGAAGACTGCTGCTGTATAGTGCCACCAGTTAAATGTTGTGGTTATGTGTTCAGTGAGCCGCACTAATTGGTGAACTGTAGAATGGCTTTTCCTGAAGCCAAACTGTTCGTCAGGGAATATATTGGCAGTTATTATGCGCTGTTAAATATGGCGAAGCAGGACTGGCTCATAGATTTTGGAGAGCGCACTTAAGAGGCTAATTGGACTGTAATTTTGTGGCAAATTTTATCTTTGCCAAGCTTGGGGAAAATAATAATGTTGGCACACTTCCAGGGTGTAGGAAAATGAGCAACGGTAAAACTCGCATTTATGCACTGTGCTATAGCCTTGAACATGCTGTCAGGCAACTGTTTAAGGACTATAGTCTGCAGGAAATCAAACCCGGGTGCTTTACGGGTATTCATACATTTTATCGTGTTTTACCTCGTCAGCATATGTTAATTCTAGTTCGTCAGCTGAAGGCTGGCGAAGGCACACTCGGAAGTCCCTATAAATGCGAGCTACGTGCACAGGATCGCATGGATTGACGTTCGACTAGAACACCGACTCTAAATATGTAGCTACAGCCTCAAGTTTCTGCTGTGGCGCGTAAGCTACCCCCACAGTGCCGTGAGGCGGGATTGGATCACGCCTCTTTAAAACCACCTTAGTTAGGTGCCACAAGCTATTATCAGCAGTATTTAATTGGGATCATTTATTGTCCCAGCAGTTAGTCTGCCAGTGGGCTAATTCTCTGCCACCATTTATTTGAGTCCTGAGTTGCCTTGTAGGAACTTGTGAATAGCACCTGCGCAGTTTATTTTTCTGTATAATTATCTCCCTAATATTTTCAGGGAGAGAATCATCACGAAGTTTTGTAGTTTTCTTTGGAACATAATTACTAATCCCTGACTGAATTAGCTCTGTGATATGGTTAATTGCAGTGTCTAATTAAGTGGAGTCTAAAGGAGCTAGCAAGTTCACCTGTTCATCTAAAAAAAAATCTTGAAACCCATGCTAGTTTGCATACTTATAATCTTTGATTTTTCTCTCTGGCATACTGTCAATATCCAGGGGATTAAACAGTGAATTGACTGCTTAATGGTTAGAGGCCAGTTCGTGGAGCACGTGGAAATTAAAAGTGTAATTTAATCCCTTGCTGAGCGCGATATCTAAAATATCTGGTAAATAATTATTAGAAGGCTCGAAGGTAGGTTCCAAGGACGCATGAACATAATTATTGCTCCTGCTGACAAAATAGTGTGTTGCCATTGGCTGTTGCTAGCTGCATGCCCAAGCGGGATGTTTAGCATTTAAGTCGCAAACAGCCAGTATAATTTGGGAAAAATTCATAAATTCATTTAAATCCGCATGCAAAAGCGTGCGACCTGGCGGGCAATACATGATGTAAACTGAAACCTGCCGGTTATTTAATTTAATTTCAACTCCTACTGTTTCAACAGTGGTGAGAGAGGGTGGTCTAGCAGCATGGCACTGAATTGTGTATTAAAATTAAAACTCCGCCCCCTATGTTCTGTTCCCTCTCTTTGCGAAAGCATAGCCTATCTTATTTACTTCATTAAACCTAAGGTGAGGCAGTGCATTTGTCGTCTGCCTGTTAGCAGCCATTTGATTGCCCCTGGACTATTGTAATTACCACACCAATTAGGGATTGACCTTTCTTGTCAACACCCATTGCTGGGTCAGTCCAGATGACTAATATAGTGTAGAGCGCCTCAAGCACTCCGCCCAGGGTGGGGTATTTCTCATTTAGGGGTTTTCCATCATTTTCTGCAGCATTTGCTGCATATCTGCATGCTCTATTGGGGTTACTGCACTCATTGAGGCTGAAATTGTTTGTCTCCATCGTAGTACAGGTTTTCGCCATCAGAGCAGCAGTGGCGGCTGTAGCTGCGCTATGATTGTCTGGTCAATCAGAGACAACCTTGGGAGTAATGGGGGCAGCGGGCTGCGGCGCTGTCTGGCCGGGCTGTTTCTGCAACTTCTGCTATGTCTTTTTTGCTGAATTTTGGGACTTTGTACTTTTCCTTTTTGCACATTTTGTGCAAATTGTCTGCATGGCCTGTGGGCATTTTCCAAGGCAGGAAACTCAACCTCAGAGAATCCCGCAGGCGCAATTGCTGTGTAACTGTTCGCTACTGGGATCAGGGCATTTTGTGTGTACACAGACATTAAATTTTGCACCTGCATGCGAGACTTTTTTGTTTTGCACAGTAACCCAGCCTTCTGGGTTAGGCTGTGCCCAGGGTGCAATAGGGGCACGATAATAGGCCTGGGGCAGCTGTGGCGCTGGCTTAGTTTGCATTGCAGCCTTGCTCTGCTGCATGCGTTTCTTCCTCTCATCCAGGGAGAGGAAACGCCACTTTTCTGTGGTATAAGTGGGACAGCCCTTGAAGTTAGCGGCATGGTTTCCCTTGCAGCGAGCACAGACTCTTTTGGACAGGTCGTCCTTGTCTGCCATGAGGCAAGTTATTGTGGTTTGGCCTTTGCCACACAGGTGGCATTGATGTGGGCCGTAGCACACTTTTCCTGAGTGCCTGAACCTTTGGTAGTTCGAGCACTGTGAAGGCCCTTCGGGCTGCTGGTATTCTTCCACTTTTATTATTAGGCCCCACAGGGCACATAGCTCGAAGATAGTTTTGCTGTGTTCATTCTGGGGCAGCTCCAAAATAAAAAAATTTAGTTGCTTTTTGTTTTGCATAGAGTATTTTGACTCGAAGGTGAGAAGGCAATTTCCGAGGGCCTGCAGCTCCTCACGAATAAACGGGATGCTCAGTGAGGCATTCAGTCTTTTTATAGCTACCTTGATTGGCAGGTCGCTTCGGAGGGTGAGGAGGCTGAATCCTACTTTTAGTTGGAGCATATGAACTGCTATTCTGTAATGCTCATGGGATTTGACGGTGTACTGTATACCCTGCGGTACAACTTGGTTGGTTGTGGACTGTTTCAAGTGTTGTCTAAAGAGCTTTACCACTTTTCCATAAGGGGTTTCACTGGTGTGGTACATAGTGATGGGTCTAAGGACTGGTATTGTCGACCTTGGTTGACTGGGGCCGGCCTGCTGCGACTCAGCTTCCATTTTCTGTGCAGGCGCTTCCTGGCCGGGCTGGGAATTTTCTTCCTTCCTCTTTTTGCCTAATCGGCAGGTGGGCTGGCGTCCATGGCAAGCTCTAGGCACCCCGCCATAGCGCTGGAACTGCCTCCTACAGGGGCCTGAATACTGGGGGGAAACCCTAGCCTACTCTAAACCTATAAACAACACAACCCTCCACAAACTGGCCTCTCTATCAAGTCCGCTCTACCGGGAAACAAGCCAGGAGAGACCAGCTGCTTGGATCACTTTTTAAAGCTAATCCCTGGCTAAGGAGGGTTTACCTGGTTCCAGAGTTCTAAAAAGAACTCTGAACTGGTGTTACTGAGCTAGAAGTCCTCTTCTAACTATAATAAACTTGTCCTCGCTGCAACTGGAGCGTAGAAAGGCACTCANAACAAGCCAGGAGAGACCAGCTGCTTGGATCACTTTTTAAAGCTAATCCCTGGCTAAGGAGGGTTTACCTGGTTCCCGAGTTCTAAAAATAACTCTGAACTGGTGTTACTGAGCTAGAAGTCCTCTTCTAACTATAATAAACTTGTCCTCGCTGCAACTGGAGCGTAGAAAGGCACTCACACACAGCACCGCAGTACTGCAAACAGCAGCTACCCTTCAATACACACAGTATATGCAGCGCGGAGCAATCTCCTCGCACCAAGACTGCAGCTTGTCTATATCTCGTGACTCACCATTTCCTGTTGTTCACCTTTTTATTACCATACCTTGTAATGGCTCTTTTGGATATTTGTTATGTGGGGAATTCGGCTGACAATAGAATTGAACAAGTCTGCAAACCCTATCTATCAAATGAGAGTAGCAAGAGAGCTGGCAACGTTGCAGTTTGGATTAAGATGTTAGGAGATGCATAAGCTGAAGGTGACTTCACCTCACAGCTACTTTCTCGTAATGTATTGTAAGCGTTTCGTCGCTCCCAAAATACCTGTTTGTAGCTTGAAAATTGTTCCTTCACCTCGCTGTTAAGAGCCGCTCAAATCTCTTCACTCACTGTCACGCATTCACCCGGTGAGTTGGTGCACAGTCCCAGAAAGGTTGCCAACACCTAATTTTATTAACGACACTATTCTCATAAATTCTTAGAAACTGAGATTCTTGAGTTTCAGAAAAAAAATATTTTTCAGGTTCCTCTAGACAAATTGTTCAACATAACCATAACCGCTATAGCAAACAAACAAATTTGTTAGTGAACTGTTATCATTACTGTTCATAATTGTTATTGTGGTAAACAAACTACCTTGATAGTGTCATGTTATCATTACCATCAATGGCTTAGATTACAGTTGCACAGCACCTGTTTCTTCACTGCTGCTGGCTTTAAATGTAAATGCTCCTTACACACAATTTCACAACATCCTTAATACTGATAATATTCTAGGTCGCAGGACCATAAAATATTTGCACTCGCGCTAACCGACAAGTTCACATCGCACCATCTTTGTTTCAGCTTCCCCCCAATAATACAGGTTGCATGCAACAACATTGTTGTGTATCTAATAACACATATAGGAGTAATTGGTAATTTTCTCTGAAATCATCTTTCATCTAGGTGTGGTCATAGCATCATTATTTTTGATGGTTTGATTGGTCCTTCTTAATAAAACAGCATATCAATAAGTAACTCTGGTTGGTTGTTGTCAGTGCAGTTAATTTGTGCTTGGTGTTTCAGATGACATTCCAATACAGGTGCCAAAGGATGATGTTTCTGGCGACGGCAAGAATCTGTCATCGATAACAGAGGAGCAAGAGGATGAAAAACTGACTCCTCGTAACTCGCTGCGGGGAACGCCACAAGGGAAGAACCTCCCGAAGTTGCCCAACTTCCCAGGCCTCGGCAAGAAGAACAAGGAAGTGAAGGTGGGTGCCAGCAAGAACGGGGTGCTGGAGCGTAAGGAGAGTGGCGGGGGTGGGGAGATCAAGAAGTCCGGCTCAAAGAACCTGCCCAGCCGAGGGTCGGTGCTCTCCATGGTGCATATCGTGGATGCGGACGACAACAAGAAGACGAGCAATGGGCCTTTGTCTCTCGATGGCTCGGCCGTCAATGGCAGTCTCGGTTCGGTGGCTGCTACCGAAGGCAGCGCTGTGTCACAGTCGCTCACCAGTGACCTCGGCGGTCCCTCTGAAACATCTGAGTCTGTGGATCTGTCGACACTTGAGGATCCGAACAAGCCCCTTGACCTGAACCCCCACGCTTCGGTGCAGATCAGCACCGTGTGATATGTGCTCTCGCCTGTGCATTTAATTTTTTTGTTAAGTGTTCTTTCTCGCATCTTCTTTGCTATGCCAATCACTTGGTTGACAGCATGATGTCATTTGCTGTATGTATTTTTTAATAGTTTTTTGTATCAGTATGTTGATAAATTTTTTCTGACTTTTGATCTATTCTCGCTGCTTCTTTTGTATGTTTGATATACATGTGTATTTCCTCATTGCTGCAGTTATGTTTTATGTATCTGCCTGCAAGCTCACTATGTAGTTCTTCCTCAACTAAATTACACGCATGTGTGGCACCTGCAAAATTTAGTGTTTGTGCCACAGCAATAACTTTTGGGCAAGAATAAACTATCATGGGAATGTAGTAAGTATTTGCATGTTTTACTCTCATATAAAGTTTAATAGAGCATGTTTTTAAGGCATTGAAGCTAGTTTATTTATAGTGCTAGAGTGGGTACAGACAGGTGTTTGAGGTACGGTAGGGTCTTGTTGAGGAATGTACGGTAAAGTGTGTTGATTGTGTGTTGTGACAAGGGCAACAGAAAAGGTGTCTGCACGCGTAGTCTTCCCAGTAAAAATACGCAACTGTATGAAAACTTTATCTCATAACTTGTTTTGCCAAAATCAGCGTGTATCTTAAAAACAAATTTACTTGTGCTTCCTTATTTCTGTAGTGTGATGGTGTATTTGTTTGGGTTGGTGGTCATGATGCCTGAATACATACGTTAAATCATCTCTATGACATTGGGGGAAGCCGGCTGCAAATTTCTACTAGCTACCCAAGAAAACTTTAAAACTTCTGCCTAAATGTAAAGACAAATTCCAAGGTATTCATTCATTATACACACACACAAAGGTCATTTATTGTTATGCCAATTCTTAGTACAATGCATTTACAAAAAAAATTTTATTAGTTTAATTATTTGCTGGTTTAATCAGGGCTGTGCAAATATTCAGCATACTGAAATAATAACGAAAAATCACAGCTTACATTTTCAGTTTCGGTAGGAAAGCTGTTTGCTGAAAATCTAAATAGAGTGAAAATTTTCATCTTTAGTGAATATTTAAATGCCTAACAAATTTTCATTAAGTTGAATAACAATAGAATTTGTTTACAGCTAAACCAACTACATAAACATAAACTTGAAGTGATGGCAGAATAAATTTGGTAGGTTATTCAATGATATTATTACAGCATTTGTGTCTTCCGTATGAATTCCGCTCAAATCGCATATTATTTGTTATGAAGAAAAATTGTTTAAGTATTGTTGTAGTGTACTCTCTACAGCTATTGACGGTACATACTATACAAGTGTGATTTAATTTTTCATTTCAGTTTCATGAATTTCAAACTCACGTTTTCCATTTTCGTTGTGTGAAACAAAAAGTTGCATTTGCACAACCCCAGATTTAATATTTCGCTTTTAATAATATATCTGCCAAAGTCATTATGTGCTAGTAAATCTTTACGTTAGTGTATGCTGTTAAGAGCAGAATTTTTTTTTCTCAGGAAGTCAGTTACAGAAATGTTGTCATGAACCAACCGTAGCAAAAGTATTTTCTTAAACAAGGTTTTGCTGTAGTGTTTGTGCTTTTCATATTTTATATTATACAGAGAGTAGACTATTGATTACTATAAAAATGGGTGAGTTATTAGAGAATCGCAACATCAGTGGTTGTAATACGATGCCCCTATTTTTATCAAGTAGTAAATATATTTATTACCTAATCATGTTTAGTGCAGGAAGAAAGTTGCAAAAAAGAAAATAAGCTCAATTAGGAAAATTTTGTGTGGAATTAGCATTAACTGGGACCATACAAAATAGATTTTAAATCAGGGAATGTGTAAAGTTGTTTTGCATGGAATTTTTGTGTGCAAATTTTAGGCATTGTTGTTTTTAGTTGTGCAGGTGTTTCATTTCAAACTGTAATACAATAAATATTTGTGTTTAGTTTTTCCATTTAAAACATTATCACATAAATAATATTATGGTAATTTGTAAATAATAAAATGACTATTGAATCTACGAGTGATTGTAATTTTTGTTCAAATGCAATAATTGTTCTTGAATGTGCAACTAACTTTGTTGTGGCATCTTCACATTCACAGACAATCAATGTTAATAATATAGAAATGGGTAATGACAACTAACTAGTGTTAAGGTTTTTTTTTAATGAGCACAAAGTAATGAATTGTGTAGTGCCCTAGGGAAGAGTGGGAACGTATATCTGTGCCTTCAAACTAACAGATGTAGTTAGTCAAGTCAGTGTCCAGCTACGTTGGTAATGCGCGTGGTCTAGGGGCAAGTATTCACCAGCACACGCACTGCTCTTTCAAACTGGGAAGTGCCGTATGTATTTGTTGGTTTGCGCATGGGTTATTCTGCTCAAAGTAATTGTGAATGCTGTGTGTACATGTGGACCAATCTGATCACAAATGGAGTAAACCATGTACAAAACTGAAATAAGGAAAGCTGAGAGGAATTGTCCTAATTCTTAACAAGTTGTGCTTGGCAAGAGTTATTTTACAAAATTTTAGACTCTGCCAGAAAGTAAAAATAAGCAAAAATATCTGTATTTTAAACAAAAAAAAAATAAAAGAAATTTGTGATTATGTTTATACATATCATGGAAAAGCAGTTACCTTTTGCAGTATTTTGTTTCCCTGATATTTCTCATTTCAGTAACATACTGATTTTTTTTTGTGTGTAAAAATAAAGATTGTTATTTTGACACATAATTATAAAACAATTACAGCATCGATGTGATTTCTATTCCCTGCAATAAATATTACATGTAAATCATGGGCATGAAAATGTTGACAGAATACTTTTAAGACCAAATTTGCTAATCAGATGATGAGTTTTGAATGTTGCATTAGCAAATACCATGTCGATGAGTGTCAAGATGCAATTTTCCCTACTAGCACAAAAAATGGTTACAACCTTCAGTTGTTTTTTTGTTAGTTACAAAATTATTGTGACAAAATCTTGAGACAAATTCTTTGTAATAGACAATCCTAAAAATTAAGACATAGAAGTGAGTTTGGAAAGATCCACTTTGCACCTCGTACAGAAATTTTGAGGATAGAGATATGCCGTTAGGTATTTGTACTTTTTTTTTTTTCTAAGAGATGCAACAACATTTTGTTGGTTTATATTGGCTTTATTGCAATGTTAATGCCCTACAATGGAGGAACTTTGTATAGATCTGTTTGTAATTAAATTACAAGTTGATGTATGCTGAATTTCTCTGGGTAAGTTTTTAGCACTTGGTTTGCCACATTCTGTGGAACAGGCCAAACAAAGTGATTTGTACATGCTCAGTTATAATCTCTGGTTGCTACATATTTCTTAGTAGCCACACTGCAATAGCAGGGTGTTGTAAAATTTCCACTTACAACCTGAGTATCTGACTAATAAACTACCTTCCTATTGGCTGATTGTAAATTGGATATAAAGTATATTTTTCGATCAGAAACATAATCATTTGTGTGTATTTTTGACAACATTTCTGTAAATACAATTATTTAAGGAAAAAAAAGTATTGAAATGAAGTATTTGTGCTACACAGTGCATTAAAGTGTTCATGGTGCAGATCTGACAGCATAGCGAGTTGTGTTTGTGAAGTAGATCCACTAAGCAGCGAAACATTGATCTATGGTTCGAAAGGTGCAGATCTACATTGCTTTATTTTGGGTATCCTGGTTCGACTGTGTCAAAACTATAGTGTTCTCCAATATGAGCATTTACATTTTCAGGGAAGGAAGCAATGTTGTCAGAGAGACATAGTGGAAGCTCCATGAATTCCAAAGCTTGAATATGAATTGTTATGTAATAGAAGTGAAAAAACATTTCAGGATCAGCATGATGTTTTACTAACATTTGAGATAACAAAATTATTTTCGTGTTAGTAGAGTTGTCAGTGTACCATTGTCGCACTGTAAGGTGGAAGACTACCTGCAAGCAGAGTGGTTGGTAAAACTGCTAGAGATTTTAGTGGTCAGAGGCTCTAAGGTTGGAGTTTGGCTGAACTTATCTCCTTTTCTGCCATAGAGAGACTTTTTTGTTTCAATGCATTAGGAACATTAATCAGAATGATTTAAAATTGTCTCTTCGTGGTTCTTGTTCGGAATTTGAGTACCGCCAACCACTACCATATATTATAGTATTTTCTTTAGCCAATGGGCCTTCAAGATTTTTGCAGTGAAATTGCCATTCATTGGTATTCAGCTGTAATTTTCTATCATTCGCCTTTATTTTCTGTTAACCAAAATAGCTATAAAAAAGTATGGTGCCAATTGATTATAATATCAAAGGTTTCACTTTGCCTCAAAAGTTAATTTTTAGGATTATATTTTTAAAAAAAGTTTATAATCCTTTTTGGTTATATAATTGGTATGCAATTATTTTTGCAGTAGTACTAAATTCTTGGACATTAATTCCATACATTAAAACTTATGTAGACACTAATATAGGGAGCTGCTGTATATTGCCAGTTTTACCAACAACGCAGAGAACTTCTATAAACAGTTTGTCTGGTGGATATTGGTGGTTTGGGGGTGCTGTATTGCTGTTGTCATTGAAGGTGAATTAATTTCACCACCACGTAATGGAAATTTGTGCTGCATGGTAATTATTTTGCATATTCTGTGTTGCCATGTAGTGCAAAGTTGTATACCATATGTCCCAAGCAGGTAATGTAGTAATAAAAGTAAATAGTGTGTCTTAAACATTCTACAATAATGTGTTCAGAAACAAGTAATGTAATAGTCATAATTTATTCCGGTAACCATACTGTAACCGGTCTTACATGTTCTTTGTGTCCTGAGCTGTAAAAAAAATACATTTGTTATTATTACTTGATGGATAAGTTGAGAGCAGGAAGAGTTTGTGGCCAACATAAAGTGTGAATTACTATTTTCAAACTTGCTCCAAGAGGAATTACTGTTAAGTGTTGTTCTGTAAGCAGTTCAGTCGATACCATGTTTAACATGTGGTGTGACGTATAATCACACTTACTTAGGGTTGACAAATAAGTTGCAGTAACACTAGACCCTGACTGATGTGACCCCTCGCGGTTTTGGAAAATACAATAGTTGGTTAGGGGTAACCGCAACAGATATTTTTGGGGGTTTTGGATCGATGTTGACTTGCCCCAGACCTCTGTGCTAAAATTGTGTTAAAATGGTATTTAAGGCATTTTTGAATGGTGCTCGCTGCAAAATTACACATTACACAGTAAACCCCCAATTTACAAGGTGCTTTGGTTCCCAAGAAAAATTTAGTAAAATCGAAGCTAGCCAATTTTGACCCCTAAAATATCCAAAAGTTGCATGCATGCAAAATCAACACAATTTTTAAATGACATACAAAGTTAATTCAATAGGCAGATAGATGTCTTCCAAATAAATGTAGACCTGACCTGTTCTTACAAAAAATGTTTGACAAATTGAGTAGTGCATAAATATTACAGAGCACAAAGTCCAGTTTCAGTAACTTCTTACAGGAAAAGCAGAGTTTGTGTTATTAAAATATTAATTTGTGCCAGGAGATTGTCTCTTGAATAAACTGATTTCCTGGAAGGGCATGAACACCACCACTCTGTCGCTATGTAATGCATAAGCGTCGAGTCCAATCACCACGTTCGTGGCAGTTGCCAAGTGACATCGAACAGGTACATCAAGAAACAAATACTGCTAACAATATTTATTCACCTTCATATGTTCTTAAATTAAATGTTATTAATCACTTCAATAAGCAGATGTCAAATGTTGATTGCTCTGCTGCCAATGTAAGTGTCGTGTAAAGCAGTAAACATTCGGCTTGGAGAGGTAAGTTTCCGTCTCAGCTGTCTTTGGCATGAAGTAATCAAAGTACTAGTACAGAGTGGACACTCAATGTTATTGAATTGTCACGATTTTTGTCCCAACTGTTAAAACAAAATGCAAACTTGGCAAACATGAAACTAAATTTTCTGCTATTTTAAAATAAAAGCTTTCAAACAGTTCTCTAAGTTTTGACCCGTGTTGCTATTCATAATTTCTTTTAAACACAAGACATGTGCACTTGCATTCATTTAATTAAATAATATCTAATTGTTTAAAAAATAATTGGCAATTTCTGTTTTGTTTGTAACCAAAGCTCTGTTTCAAGTTGATAAAAATACGTTAATTTGAATGAAATTAATTTCGAATAATTCCAAGTTTTGCTGGAAGATTTATAATTCTACAAAATCACACTCTTTTCAATTGATATACGGTAACTGTATTTGTGCTATACAAAATGATGTAGCATAGGTCTGTTAAAAAAAAAAATACGTATACAAGCATATCACATAAAAGCAAAACACAAGTAGGTTCCATACAACTCCACAGGCAAAAATGCAAAAATTAACAGCTTGGCTGTAGCTTGATCTACAGTGAATTCTTATGTCATAACAATTGTGAAGGTTGCACTGATATTCGTAGTGCAGTAAGAAATATTGTCTAAAAATTCTTGGTGCGACAATGAAACACTATTTTACTGAAAAAACCCAACATGTTTCTTGCTATACAAGAAAACTTAATTATTTATTGGACAAAATAACATTCCACGCAGAAAATGCAATGCCATTTTTAAGCGTGTCCCGCATACCACTCTAGCAGTCGCAAAATGTTGCAAGGTTGTAAAAATCAGTCCAATCAATAAATAAAACATTAAGTTTTAATGTTTAAAATTACAAGAATCCTGCAAAACTAAGAAGTTATTATACAAACAAATATTTAATCAACAGTGTGACGTTATGTAAAAAATGTTTACTCTACAAGGTCAGATTGTGCATGTAGAAAATGGAAAGTATGAGCAGTTGTGGCCTGTAGAGGTCCACACCCTGGTCTTTGGGTGGTACCGGATGCCACCAGTGTGACCTCGTTTCCTCTCCTTACAGGCTATAGAGGAGGGGTATAGTTGCCTAGCAACCAGCAGGACGTCCTCATAACCTCCCTCTTGTGGCCAACCACATGGAGGGGTGGGCAATTTGTTCCCTTATTGCTAGCGAACAAATGTTTTGATTGGCTTTGATCATGCGTGGGGAAACTTCATGGGGGAGGAATGGCAAACAGTCAAATGTCTGCTGTGGTGTTGTCTAATTTTATATAGAATTCGTCTCTGAAAAGTACAGCAGCGCTCATGAAGAGAATTCCATGCATAGAGACCAAAATAAATGTAACAAGATTTATATTTCAGTTTATTTCCCTTAAATTTTCTACTTTGTTAATTAACATTTTTTTTACGGTTCCTCAAAAAAGAGTTGTAGTGGAGAGGTGGTAACAATAAATCAGATTGCAACAGTCAGGTCATAGTGCATAGGAAATTTATCCACCGTTCCAGTGGGGAGCTGCTACATGTGGATGTGGTTTGTGTAAAACCAGCATTAAGAGGCCTTCGCGTATTCGTGCAGGCAGGCTGTACAGCGACTAGTGCGTTTGTGAGATTTGTCACATTCATTTCACATTATGTAAAATGTACATTTTACATAAAAGAAGTGTTGTCAATGTTTAGCTTTTATTGAAATGTGGCATTTGACACTGTACCACGTCTGAACTTGTGATCCAGCACAACAGCGACAGAGTAAGATTTTAAAGTCTCCTTAAACTTCTCTTCAATTTATAGCTTTTGTGGCAGGTACTGTCGGAAAGCAAATATTCTCCGTAGTATTTTTCCCATCGCCGAGCATTGTTGTATTTTCTATTTTCCCTGCTCTGTGCTAAACTCTTTTCCTTTATTTATTTTTGTGGATTTATCTATCATCGGGTCAAACCATGACTCCTTTGATTCTCTCAGTTCGTAGTTATCATTGCTATAGCTTTGTTGTTCTGTTACCATCGGAGTGATTCTTGCCAACTGTGTAGTTGCATCCAACCTGTAAACTTTCATTATACATAATTTAAAGTGATGAAACAAAACTCGAATAGTAAGAAAGGTTTCCTTTCCAATCCCAGTAAAGCAGGTCAGTGATACATTCTCAACAATAAGTATATTTGCATGCCTCAGTGTTGTGAAAATCCTGAGAGTGAACAAAACTGATGTGCATAAATCAATTTGAAGAGTTTGATAAAAGTGCAAATAGGTATTTATGTATACTTTGTGGTTAAGAAAAATTGTGAATGTTAATCTTGGAACAAGTTTGTAAATTCCTTGTTGCGGATGTAAGGATTGTGGAGTATGTTTTGATCAATGTCTCTTGAAGTACTAGCAAGTACTAGTATTTCTTTCTCATCTGTATGTTGCTGCATAAATGCAAATCCATCATTTTTACGTTACAGTAAGTATCAAATTTCACACACTACTTTGTAATATTATATTCTAAAAATTATAATAGCAATATTGGTGTAGTTTAAAATGTGTTTTATACGTGCATAAATAGATAATACAATTTCCTCTTAAACATGAATGGCTTCTTTTTGTACTTAAATGTATATTGTTATTTTATTTTAAATGTTGTGCCTGCCAGGATACTTTGTGCAAACCGTGTAATGGGGCCAATTTTTTCCCTTCACACAACTCGTATTTATTTTGAAATCACAAGGCCTCAAATAATTGGTGAGCAATATGAATTATTTTTCAGGCATTCAGCTTGTTGAACTGTTACTGATAGGCTGTATTCCCTTGGAGAAATCATATTTAAACGTAGCAATATATTTAAAATGTGGGGAAAAATTTTATGAGTGATTGTGCCATACATAGATTTTGGGAAGTGTTATCTTTGCTAGTAAGTAGTCAATAATTGGGACAAAAATTAAGTGTGGCTTTCTGTTTTAATTATGTGTGCTGGCAGTTGTATTTATGTTCACTCTTGCTTGTGCTAATGTTATTTATGATCCCACATTGGGCACCATGAATTGTGTTGTGTCTGGCTGGCAGGGTAGAGGACGAGACAATCCCAGTTACTGTGTAAACCACGGATGTGAGCAGGTATCACTACAGTGTGTTCTTATAGAAGGTGGTAAGCCTGTTCTCGTCAACAGCCAGGATCGTACAAAGTTCAGTATGTAACAGCATGTGGGTTGTCCTGGAAACACACGTGCTGTTGTCGGGTGATGTGGTAGTGTCCCTCGTCAAAACCCAGGTAGGTGCTGATGCTGGGGCGCCTGCTCTCTGGAGAGGAACGAGGTAGCAAGGGGTGAGGTTCGTGTTGACAGTGTAGTCTCTTGGCTGAGCTTAGAGTTCGCACTTAGGTGACCAGGTTGGAGTGGCATAAATTTTGATCTGCTGGCAGCCTTGAACACTCAACATTATAATAGACATATTAGGTGAAATGAGAAGGCAAGATGAAATTACTGTTGTAAACTTAAGGGCTTCACATGGCGGGTGCATGAAGGAATCCCAGAAGTTTGATAGAAATAATTGCCCGTAAACAATATAAAATAGTGGCGGCCCTAGTAATGCTGCGCACATGCTCTCGCTTTCACACACACTCTCACACTCTTTCTCGCTCTCACACACATACTCAGAGATTTTGAGAGAGAGAGAGAGAGAGAGAGAGAGAGAGAGAGAGAGAGAGAGAGTGAGTGAGTGTGTTTGTGTGTGTGCGGAATATTTATTTACAAAGAGTATTCATTAAAGAGGTATCCTGTTTTTGGTCTCCTAGTTAAGCTATTTCTGGATTGGCCATGAGCTCGTGAAACCATGTGCATGCTCTTGACATTGTGCTGCTAGTACTGTCTGGTGCAGTTATTGTTTTCAAGAGTTAAAACATGCAACTGAAATGTTAGTGGCTCTCTAAGTATATTCCTGCTAATTAGGTTCTCACAATAACCCATATTCCTCATGCAAAACAGCATATAGCAAACGTATTTACCACATGGAGCAAGTCTTCAGACTGAAATTTTCTACTGCAATGGCATGAAACGCCAAAGTCCCTGATATGTATCACAAAAACTTGGTTCTACACACATTTCCTTCTAGTTATTTTTTTTTTCTCTCCCCTCCCCTCTTTACACACTAGTAGAGCTGTGCCAGTTTGAATCAGCTTCTAACAAATTTGCATATATAACCGAATCAGTGCTTCTACCAGTGTAGAAACTGCAGATAAATTTCCACCAATTTCTCATTTCAACTACAAAGCTTCTTTTTATGGACATGAAAATACTTTAAACTGTTGTTTTCAGAATCAATTTTAGCTGCTAAATTTTTTAATATAAGAACGTCATGGCTGTCTTCATACACACACCGTACGTTTGTCTTTATTAGCGCGCCATAAGAAATATAGGGTCACCGCTTAAAGTTTCATTCAAGTTACCAATGGAAAGACTATGCCAGGTGGGTGCCTTGTATGTAGAGGTGCCGAGGCAAGTTACTGGGAGGAAGAGTTTGCTTTACGGTTCATGCATTTTGAGGCCTTGAACATGCAAAATAGCTGCAGGTATGCACAACCTAAATTGACTGTCCCTACCAAAGGAAGCTGGGTTCCATTCTAGTAGTATACACCAAGTATATGTATTCCCACAGTTTCCTCCTTTAAATGAAGTGTGCAAACCACAGTAGTGGTGTGTAGCAGTGTTCACCTACTAAGTCGTCATTGCCATTTTGGTTAACGTAACAAATTACAAATTCATATATATTTAACCGTAATGGTTCTAGGTATCATTTAGACCAGCTTGGTTAAGCAGTGTGTGGGGTAGCTGTTATTGCTTTTCCCAAGCAGAGACTTGTTCAGATTGAGGTGATTGTCTAGGTCGTAGGTTCTTCCTACTTGTGGAGCCAGGGAGAGAAAGGAGAGCTGTGATTGTCAACAGGCGACAGGCCGTGAACTATCACCGCTGAGCAATGAAGGTTTGGCCATAAATGTAGTGGCATTCCTTTCTTATCAGTTTGTTCTCTTCCTCCACATTTCAAGTTATGTGGCAATATAAGTACATAGTAGTGCGATTGTCATCAGCACTCTGGCCTGGGTTCGTCTTCCTTCCCTTGTTTGGTGTATCGATTGGTGGCCAGAGAGCCGAATACCCGTGTGTTTGATGTGCCAGGTGAACGGAGAGCTACTGCCTATGCTACTAGGTGTATCATTACAACGCAACAACTTTATTTCATTATTGTTGATTGTTGAGACTGTTGCAGTATTTTCAGTATACGTTTCTTTGAGACTTTTGTATTTTCAGTGGACGTTTCTTTGCATGTGGAACAGTTTGAATGCTGTGTTGCATAAAATTTTAAGTCTCTTGAAAGTGTCTCGAAATTAGTAATACCATTGCATAACATATTTGTAAATGTCTTCATTAAATGTGTGTAAATATTTGATAAGAATATTAATTGTGTACATACTGTATATAAAACTAATATGTTTATGATGTCTAGTGAGAAGATAAGTCCATTTTTCTTGAATTGCAGCTTATTGATTTTTGTGTCAAATGTATTCACTGTTCTGAATATTTATCACAATTCAGGTTGCGATTATCAATATTTAAATGTTGAAACTTTATTACTCCCCAAATTTGTAACCTGTTGTTAAAGTTGTGTTATTTGACTTTGTGTCTGCTAATTTTTTAATTGTAATTAATTTCTCCACATATTATGGTATTGTCTGTATATTTTGAATACATATTATTTGTGAGAAATTTTCCTACTTTCACAGTGTTTGATGTAATGATGTTATTTGTATTTAAACTGTGATCTAAATGTAAATACAGTTCAGCAAAATTAGGTGTATCTATCCATTCCATTTAAAATTGTTGAGGTTAACACACACATTGGTAGGTTATTACATAAGTGAAGTCATCAGCCTAGTATGTAGTTGCAAATTTGGTGAGATGTTACATTTTGTAACTAAAGTTTTTCTGAAATTGTTTTCTCTTGTTAAATATATATGCCACCGACCTCATTTATATTTTTAATGCATTTGTCAATTTTTACCATTCTGTTTCTTTATGTTGGGGAAGTAAGTGGCAGTACCTTATCTTGTTTTAATAAAGTCTTCTTTAGAATAACTCAAAGTTTCAAGGGGCATTGAAAATATTGTAATACTTGTACGTTAAGTGTTCACAGCCCTATTCTTGACTTCTGTACGCACACATTTACATAAAGCAATTGTGCCTGTTTTTTTATATTGAGAACTGGCTGTTTACTATAGATGAACGTTGGACTCATAAATTTGTGTGTACAAATTGTTTGTTAGATTGGTATTGCTATTGTCTGTAAATATTATAGACAAGTACTCCCAAATTGTGCTCATTAAAATTGGTTATAAGCCCTGGGTTAAGTTTCAAAGTGATGGTTGTGACAACAATTTTTTTTACGTACAAATACAACAAATCTTACTTGTTTAATATGGTTTACAAGAAAAAGTACCAAACTTTATGCCGTATTTTTGTGCTGGCAGAACAGAAATGCAGTACTATATTGACGCGTGACGGGTGACTGACTTTGTTAAGCTCTGGCAAGGGTTTGTATGTCGGTCAGAGACAAGGGCGATATGACTGGGCTGACTATTGGCTGCTCGCCGGTACCCAGGCCGGTATATAAGCTAGGGCACGTGGCTTGACGGCACGGCACGGTACAAAGTCTGCTGTGGGCTTAAATGTCCTTTGTAATACTGGTTTACTTGTATTGTGCGTAGCCCGGGGTAGCTGCTGGATTCACGGTTTCGCTATACCCAGTGGGACGTGGAGCCCCTGGCGGAAGTCGACGATGACTTAGTGCGGTTCACTGGCGGTCTTGTAGGGTGGCTGAAATAGGGAGTGTGGGGGGACTGGGAGGTGAGGTCTCGCCAGTTGTCGGGCGACTTGAGCTTATTCTCGAGGGCAGTTGGGGCTGGGTTACAGCTCACGTTGGATTCGGAGCAGTAGCTGCCTTCCTAGGTTGCCACTTCGCACCACTGTAATAGGAACTAAGGTCTGCCACGCTATGGAAGAGCAGGAGACTATCCCTAACTAGGTGTAAAGCCAGCCGGGGCCGAGCCAGCCAGTCGTATCCAATTGCTCTAACCGGCGACAGTTCAGTGCGATGGATGGGGTTAATTGGCTGGGCTGTTTGACTAGCCACCTTGTAGATTGAGTTCCTAGTGGTTAGGGCTCTACACCAGGTGCACAGTATGGATGGCTGTCTAATGGGTGTGTTCGCTACGTACGTAAGCCTGGTTAATGAAGCCCGCAGTCCTACTCTAGGTTTGGCAATTGGGTTGTAATGACGCTGCCTGCTGCATTTCCCTGGTGGTTAAAAACAAGAGGTTTTTTTCTCCTATAACTTTCAGTTTCAATGCTGACTATTTGTGAGTAGAGAATAAAAAACAAGTTTTGCTATAATTTGGTCTTCCACCAGTTAATTTTTTTTTAAATTTTTTATTAGTTATAGAAAATAATTTATTTGCTCATAGTTTGGCCAGAATTCAGTGTTGTATATTACCCTAGTAGTTCATGCACAATTATCTGCACGTATTTTAAATTTCTGTCGGAGTTGGTTGTGCACTAGAAATATTCCATTTACCCAAATAAAGTACTACCTCAAAAATAAGATAATCCACAGGAAACATTAATTTCTCCACAAATTACTTGGTCATGTAATTTAGCAGGAGTTTATCCTGGCAAAGGTTGAATACATTTTTCTAATGATTATAAAAAAAATTCACTTTAAATGAAGTACTTTATTTGAGAAGGAAAACTTGACAGTGAAATGGTAACTGAAAGCTCTGTTTCTGCCCTAAAAAATATTCAAAGAAAAAAAATCTGACAATTCTATTAAATTATTAATATAGTCTACTGCACCTAAAATATGTTAAAACCAAATTAAGTAATTCATTCTTTCGTGGTCCAGTCCTAAAAGTTTTTGTTATAGTAAAGCATGCTCTTAATTTTGAAAAATATACTGTAATGAGAGGTATAAGTTATGAAAAACATGTAATATTGCTTACTCGAGCATTAAAATTTCTAGTTTAAGGGTAGGTTTGCCACAGAGTTAAAATTTCTTGCACTGAAAGTAATATTACAAAGTATAAGCAATGCAGCATGTCACAGCTTTCGATGACCTTGCTCAAGGGCACTTGGCCATGTTAAGTATTGCCTTAGTAGACAGTACAATTATGTGGGTTGGGTTATTTTGTTAAAAGGACGGTCTCGGCTGTAATAAAAATTGGAGAACGAACGACCAGTCCAACAAAAAGAGACGGTATATTCAAGCACTCAACTCGTGCCACTTATTTTTTGTGCGTAGAATCAACAAACGTAAAATATAGTGGTGAACATGCACACTAATAGGTTTACCGTAACTTCTGTTCCGCTCATATTTCTATGCATAGGTACTTGCTGTTTTCTGGGTTTATTTCATTATTTATTAAAATTTATCTGGCTGGTCTTAGTATTTTGTTGGGGTTGTGGCGAACATTCAAATCACAGGAACATAAGCATGTTACACAATTGTGTTTCAATCAATTTAATTTGTCTTAAAAAAATTTTGTGGTTAAAACTTATAAATGTCACACCTCCGACATGTGCAGACGCACGCACGCACGCACTGTGGTCATTACGCACTTTGCACTATAATTATTCCTGCCATGGAAAAACCGATTTATCACAACGTCGTAACTTGCCTGGGTAGGTTTAAAAAAAGTACGAACTTGACGCTTTGTTCAGCACGCCATGTCATGTCTGCCTTGTCGGTCACCACTTCTGCCAACTTCGGATTTGTAACCGTCCCACCATCACATCTAAATATATATTGTAATAAGTATTCAAAAAAAAATATCTCGTTTCAGTTGTAAATTACAAATTCAAAAATCATTATTTTTGCTGTAATAGGTATGCAATATGCTAAAATTGGAGACTTGTATAATTGTCCTGCTATTACAGGCGGTGTGAAACTTCCTGAGATAGAGAAAAAAAGGTAGAGCGACAAGCTCTGCTCCACCTATTGAATTTTCTTCCTCGGACAAAAAAAAACACCATGTCAGTAGGACCTACACACTGAAATTTTGCGCAGAAATTTTTAACTGTAACAATGAAATATGTTTCCTTCAGTGCTACCTAAAAATTCAAATATATCAATAGCATACCGAAAAAACTAGATTAAAACAATATTTTAGCTGTAAACTATTTCTTAGTAGCAGTTACTAACACACTCTGCTCTCACTGTTTTAATTTGTATTTAATACAAAATAAATATTACAAGTTAAAGAAGATACTAAGTTAAAGTTTCATTTATTCAATAATGCAGTACTTTAAATTTAATCACAGTGTTATATATTTGTGGTATACAAGTTATTGAAAACCAACAGGTTGACATGTTACGCCTAGGGTGATATTTCAAAGGTTTGTTTCGAACATCCAAAGAAAACGTGAATGGACTATAGTTGTTCAAACTGCAATTGCAAGAAAAATTAAGTGAGCGCAGACAATATTGTGGTAAAGGTTTCCTGGTTATTAACTTTGTGATAAGATTTTTTCAGGACATCCTTTTTGTAAAATTTTTCTTGGTATAGTTAATTATGCTATTAATATTTAGTTTGCGGCTGTAGGTGTGTGTTCAAAAGGTAATGTAATTATATGTTTTGGAGTATTAGAAATGGATCTTGGACATTGAATTTCGTGAAACTGAAAATGTTTTTTATAGAGTGACTTGTAAACAAATTGCAGATGAAACGTTCATGGCAATTCATACGCCAAATTGGCAGATATTTTGGTCATGTAGCAAGTTGTGATAGTACTGAGTTCTGGTCAAATTATCGTGGGAGTTGATGTCGACAGTTACTCCAAGTGTAATAATTACACTAATTATTAGTGGTGGGACGATTCCACTTTTTTACAGATTCTAATTCCTGATTTGATTCTAATATTCTTATTTCAATAATTGATTCTGGTCTCAATTCAATTCTTGCAATTTAATAACAGTATTGCAACAGTTAAACTTATATAGAGTAAACTTCTAAATTGGTACAGAAAATATGGTGGTTAATAAATACCTGTTTTAAGTCCCAAGTCTAAATTGCGTGAAATATTTAATAAACATGAATGCACTCAAAATGCTTTTTCAAGGTTTTTTTTTACAGCTTAATACACTTCAAAAACTTTTTGTTTTTTTTATAGAACCTTCCAAATCTGTGTTAATATGCAAGGTGCATTGTCATATTTGTAGTAGTCTGGGGACGTTTCCTGCCTCTTAAAATTTCAATACTGCAAAAATCGTACATTGCATTCTTTGTGTTATTCTCTGCCGCAGTAAAACTTGCTCCTACACTGCTGCATTCTAACATTATAGGCATTACATTTTAGTACGTAGAAGTGGTTAACCTTAAAAATATAATGCTTACACTTCCACCATGACTAAAAATGTAGTTGAGTTAAACAAGTATCTGCTTTGAGAATTCAACAATTTAAAAATATCTCCAATGGAAAATTTATTTATAATTTATTTAATTTACACAATTCACAATCAGAAGTGCAAAGAAGACATAGCACATGTAAAATTGAAGTATTCCTGTGCTAAATTGGCAATGTAATATAAACACACCTATGTATATATGTTAACAAATATTAACCATTATCTCCACTCGAGAGTACAAATGAATAGGATCTAATCAAACTTGCAGGGGTAGAAAATTGGTTTATTGATTGTAGCCAGAATCAATGGAATAGAAGAATCAATAATTGAATCATCCCATCACTAAGTGTAATGCTTGTAAACGTGTGGTCTCAATGTAAATGACAATGTGGCTGGGTGCAGCTGCATTGACAGTCCTGTACAGTGTGTATATTCAAATGTTGTTAACTAGTGCAGAGATATTTATGTCCAAAGTTGACTGCTGGAACCATCGTTGGAAATTTCTTCTTTTCATATGTGTACAGTAGAATGTAAAAAATTGTACAGAAATAAATTGCATATATCTTGTGTTACTAAGTTTGCTGTCACTGTTATTTTTACTGTATTGCAAAGCTATACATAATTTTTTAGCTTAAAAATATTTCAATTTTAATTCCATGCCTTGGACAGTAAGATTATGTGGATGTGATAAGACACATTGGAAACTAACAGATCTCTGCATGCAGTACATATTACTGAGATTCAACTATATTAGCAAGCAAACATTCAACATAGCAGATATTTGCTTAATTTTACACTGAAATTGCACATATTATTAGGGCATGAATCTGCTGTTTGTATAACAATTTCTATCAAACCTAAGTAACTTGTTATTCGTTAGTTTTAATAAGTACATATTTCTATGAAAACATTTAAAAAAATTCAACAGTAAGGATTAAAGTATAACCTAGTGCAGTTGCCTCTAAGCTCGAGCAGCGGATACCACCCACGTACAGGTCAGTCCTTGCTGTTTGGGCACCTGCCAGCAACAGGACCCAGACATCCAGCGGCTGCTGCAGAATTATCCACAGAGGTACGAAATCTGAGGTGGAATAGTGTGAGCGAGAAACTGGAACTCAGGGGAGCCATGAAGATAGGGTTGCTGGCTGTGCTGCGGCCCATTATCAGCCAGTACCACCACGACCATCGATAGGGAGGCCACCCAGGTATCGAGGAAACAACCCAGAGTAACATTGAGGAACAATATATCTGGGATGGAATGAGCCGAGACGTCCAGCAGTACATCATGAGCCATAAAGCCTACCCCATATTGCAGATTTAATAGGACCATACCCCAGGACATCAAGGGCAATTGATATCTCCTGGTGGTGATGGACCAATTTTCGAAGTGGTTGGAAGCCTTCCCTCATCCCAGCCAGGAATCAAGAGGTACCATCCGCAAATTCGAAAAAGAAATTTATCCCTGTTGGGGATACCTCCAGGCGATTTTGACGGACAATGGAACCCAGTTCCCCGACAAACTGTGGTAAAAGGTGTGCAACCAATGGAAAACAGAAACCTGGACTACCCCACCATAGGGTAGAGATAAATGCAGCTCACACCCATGTGAGTTTGGTATAGTAAACAACCTACTTACTTAAGTGTTAAAAATTTATTACATGCATGTCACTTTCACTGTCCCGGTCAAACTGTAAAACTTTTTGTATGTAACCACAGCCCTCGGCTGTTTCTTGAGAGCATTACAAATGTTCAGTTTCCCTTAAGGGTACGGATACTCTCCCGAAACCACTTTAGCTTCCTCCACACAATACAACTCCCAACGGGGACGAAGCCTTAAGCGCACCACCTTTCAAATGATCGTCCGAGGGGGGGAGAGAGAGAGAGAGAGAGCAACCAGGAAAACCAGCATGCCCCAATGCCCCGCGGAGAGTTTACAGAAGAGTGAAAAAGATAGGAACAAAGCCACTAACAGTAAGGTGACCGTCCAATATCTAGAAGCCGCCAAAATTCGACATGATTCTACATCGCAAGGGTGGGTAGGCATGTGACCCAGAAGAGATACAAGCCCTGAATGGCAGCTACCCAGGCCAGCATGCCACCTCCACAGATGAGGTGGATGGCTGGAGAGCAGAATGCACCTGAAGAGAGAGAGTAGTATAAATTGCCCCTGCTAATACAATCCCGTGAGAAGGGAGACCAGACGACGCCAGCGCAGTCTCCCCCGAGAGATTGCCGCATGTGAAGGGAGGAGCTACCCCACCGAAATCGCCCGACGGCCGAAGAAACCCNCAGTCTCCCCCGAGAGATTGCCGCATGTGAAGGGAGGAGCTACCCCACCGAAATCGCCCGACGGCCGAAGAAACCCGAGAAACCCCGGGCCAGGAGAAAAAAGGGCCCTGAACCGCTGCAGAATGGCAGTTAATACCACCAGTCGTGCTAAGGCCGACACACAAGTGTGTAGGTAAAAACTTTTTTGAAGTAAAAAACAAAAACACTGTCCCTTTTAATCTGCTTTACATCCTACAGAATCACCATATTTTGACCCTCAGCGAAGTATTTCAATTTTTGTTCCTACTCTTTCTGTATTTTGGTTACATGATTTCCTTAATGTTTCTGCACAAGGGAGTTGCCCTCCACTTAATAATTATAGTACCAATCAGAAACAGGGAAATAATAAAACTGAGGTAGATTTGAAATAACAGCTAACACTGACAAATGTCTGTTCACGCTTCAATTTTAGGCCAACACAAATTCACAATCTAACCACAAAAAACAAGTGACTATTTTGTTATAGATAAAATAAAAATACTCCTTATATAGTACAATTGTTTCCACAAGGATTTTAATCATAGATCTGTTTAGTTTTTTTTAGAGGGAAGTGGCAGAAACCTTTTCGTTTTCTTGGCCTTGGCAGTCTGAAAATTACAGCCAACAGATAAAAGTTTTTTTTTCTCACTAAGTGNAACCTTTTCGTTTTCTTGGCCTTGGCAGTCTGAAAATTACAGCCAACAGATAAAAGTTTTTTTTTCTCACTAAGTGGGTGGTGCGTGGTAACTCTCTGGATTCGCATTTGGAAGCACAGAGATTTGGTTCCAAGTATGGCCTTTCTGATTTCTGTTTTCTATGGATTCTCGAAATCATTCCAGGCGAATGTTGGGATGGGATCNAACCTTTTCGTTTTCTTGGCCTTGGCAATCTGAAAATTACAGCCAACAGATAAAAGTTTTTTTTTCTCACTAAGTCGGGTGGTGCGTGGCAACTCTCTGGATTCGCATTTGGAAGCACAGAGATTTGATTCCAAGTATGGCCTTTCTGATTTCTGTTTTCTATGGATTCTCGAAATCATTCCAGGCGAATGTTGGGATGGGATCNTTCCAAGTATGGCCTTTCTGATTTCTGTTTTCTATGGATTCTCGAAATCATTCCAGGCGAATGTTGGGATGGGATCTTAACAAATGCCATGACCGATTCCTTCTCCAATCCCTCTTCTCTGAGCTACTTGCTCCATTCTAAAGACCTCGTTGTCAACAAGACATTAAGCCTAACTATCAACCAACCCGCCCCAATGAACCTGCAAATGTAGCAGCTTTTATTTATGTACTACACAATCACTATTCACTGCATTAAAGTCAAGGCCACACATCGGCAGTCGAACCTTATCACAAATCACAGAAGATAAGTAAAGTTGGGAGTATTTACAAACACTGCGCAAATGTTTATTATGCAAGTACACAGAGGTGACAAAAGTCATGGGATAGCAATGTGCAAATATACAGATGACAGTAGTATCGCATACAAAATGTATAAATGGGCAGTGCATTGGTTGGGCTTTCATTTGTAGTTAAGTGATTCNAGTAGTATCGCATACAAAATGTATAAATGGGCAGTGCATTGGTTGGGCTTTCATTTGTAGTTAAGTGATTCATGTAAAAAGGTTTCTGGCGTGATTATGGCTGCATGACAGGAATTAACAGACTTTGAATGCAGAATGGTAGTTGGANATGTAAAAAGGTTTCTGGCGTGATTATGGCTGCATGACAGGAATTAACAGACTTTGAATGCAGAATGGTAGTTGGAGCTAGATGCATGGGACATTCCATTTCGGAAATGTTTAGGTAATTCAACATTCCGAGATCCACAGTGTCAAGAGAGTGCAGAGAATACCCAATTTCAGGCATAACCTCCCACCATGGACAACGCAGAGGCCGACCGCCTGCACTTAATGACCGAGACCAACGACGTGTGCGCAGAATGGTCAGTGTTAACAGACAAGCAACACTGCGTGAAATAACCGGAGGAATCAATGTGGGACGTACGACGGACGTGTCCGTTAGGACAGTGCGGCGAACTTTGGCTGTACTGGGCTATGCCAGCAGAAGACCGACTCGAGTGCCTTTACTAAAAGCACGACATCGCCTGCAGCACCTCTCCAGGGCTCTTGACCATATCGATTGGACCCTAGACGACTGGAAAACCGTGGCTTGGTCAGATGAGTCCCGATTTCAGTTGGTAAGAGCTGATGGTAGGGTTCGAGTGTGGCGCAAACCCCACGAATCCATGGGCCCAAGTTGTCAACAAGGAACTGTGCAAGCTGGTGGTGGCTCCATAATGGCGTGGTCTGTTTTTACATGTAATGGACTGGGTCCTCTGGTCCAACTGAACCGATCATTGACTGGAAGAGGTTATTTTCAGTTNATCGCCTGCAGCACCTCTCCAGGGCTCTTGACCATATCGATTGGACCCTAGACGACTGGAAAACCGTGGCTTGGTCAGATGAGTCCCGATTTCAGTTGGTAAGAGCTGATGGTAGGGTTCGAGTGTGGCGCAAACCCCACGAATTCATGGGCCCAAGTTGTCAACAAGGAACTGTGCAAGCTGGTGGTGGCTCCATAATGACGTGGTCTGTTTTTACATGTAATGGACTGGGTCCTCTGGTCCAACTGAACCGATCATTGACTGGAAGAGGTTATTTTCAGCTACTTGGAGACCACTTGCAGCCATTCATGAAATTCATGTACACAAACAACAATGGAATTTTGTATGGATGACAATGCGTCATGTCACCAGGTCACAACTGTTCGCGATTGGTTTGAACATTCTGGACAATTCCAGCGAATGATTTGGCCACCAAGATCGCCCGACATGAATCCCATCGAACATTTATGGGACATAATCGAGAAGTCAGTTTGTGCACGAACTCCTGCGCCGGAAACACTTTCGCAATGATGGACGTCTATAGAGGCAGCATGGCTCAATATTTCTGCCGGGGACTTCCAACGACTTGTTGAGTCCATGCCACGTCGAGTTGCTTCACTTTACCTGGCAAAAGGTNACTTGTTGAGTCCATGCCACGTCGAGTTGCTTCACTTTGCCTGGCAAAAGGTGGTTCGACATGATATTAGGAGGTATCCCATGACTTTTGTTGCCTCAGTGTATTTCATTAACTTAAAAAAAAAAACATTCATATCTGTTATATCTACGTACTTACTTTTGTAATAGTCTTCCTTTGTGTTAGCATTGCTCATTAATAAATACTTAAAAATAGGTTTTCCATGTTTTTCCACTTGAACAAACACTTAACGATTTGAATTGTTATGTCGAATCGTACAATAGCGATAATATTTCGTTCTTGATGCCGATAGATATATAAATTGTGGGTTTGTTCCATTCAACAGCTCTTTTTGACCTCTATTTTTTTCCGCATTCCATTCACCAGAAGCAGAATAGCAGTGGATGTTCCATTAGTTAGGTCAAAATGCCCTGTGTCATTTAGGCCATGCCTTTTCTGCACTTCCTCTCAAGCAGGTGTTACGAGGGCAAATAGTCTGCTGGGTAGATTTTGGCAGGCTTCACTGGTTTAAAATTAGATTTTTTTTTTTAACTGTAGCAATCTTACTACTTATTGAAGAAATGCAATATTTCAACTTATCCAAAGAGTAGTTGCACTGAAATTAAGACATTATGGATGATTTAATGTTTTTTTATAAACTAAAATATGTAGAGTTGGATCTCTTGGCATTAAAGGTTGATAAGGTTAAAAGAGGGGGGTGGGGGTTTAATTTGTGAACACTGACACGTGACGGCCTATAGAACGGGATGTCACATCGGTGTAGTGTGATTTTTTTTATCCGCGAGTCAGTTCGTAGGGTGCAGTTGGACTCTACTAGGGAGGCTTCTGAATAATATTTCGTTTGCCTCGCACAATGTCGGGCACGCAGGGCACCATGTGGGCTAAAAGTCTGTGAGGGTGGTAGGATGCCTCAGGGCGTTGGGCACACGCGGGTGAGCTGGCTTACTATTGGGGTGGTTTCCCGTTGGCATTCGTTGGCTCGAACCCGTTGCCTTCTGCTTCGGCTGGAGAGAGGGGAAGGACAGGTTGGCTAGGGTGCTGCCTGTCTGTGGTTAAGATGCCGGCTGGTAGGCTGGCTGGTTGGATTGTGGTTGACTGGTGGCCTGCTGGTCGAAAAGAACCACTCCCAGGGAAAGAGTGAACTGGCGTAGTAATTCGACGGTGGGGTAGGCCATTCTGGGAACCCTAATTGGGAGACCAAAGAGGTTGCCAGGGAGTGTTGTGGAGTAAGGCTCCACCAAGTGTAGGGCGGCGTGTACACTCTACCTGGGGGATAAATAGCTGAAGGCTTAGGTGATGACGAGATACAAGAATAGAAACTGTCCTCCATGCATTTATTCTGCTCCCTCGTCGGGTGAACGTCATGAGCAGGAAGGGTGCTACAGTTCATCCTGTAGAGGTTGGCAGGCAACAAACCCCTAGCTAGTCAGAAGTTGCGGGGTCAGGACTCCTCAGACTTAGCACCCCCTTCGGCGAGTTTATATGCACTGGAGGGAATGGGTTATCTGACTTAGTTGGCCCAGATGCTTCGTCGTTTTCTCTTTATAGTGGTTTTGTTTCGGTTTACTGTACGTGCGGACCAGGTACCTTCACATACCTCTTCCACAGAGTAGGTGGCCATGTACTTTGTGTTGTGCGCGACAAATGTCCAGTCCTGATTATNCCTTCACATACCTCTTCCACAGAGTAGGTGGCCATGTACTTTGTGTTGTGCGCGACAAATGTCCAGTCCTGATTATGGGCTGCCTGCAGTCCTACTCTATGTTGTAAACTGTTACCAATTCGCGGTCCCCTACCACTCCCTTACTGGGTTAGGGAAAAGCACAGAATCACTTCAGAACAAGGAAATACAGAAGTTAGCTGGAATACACGTATTACTCTCTCAAGAATATAACATGGTGACCCGTATTACCTTCTACCTCTACACACACTTGGTGTTCAATGTACTTTGTATTAGGGCAAGAAGATGAAGGGACCTGTCGGCTTGAGAAGCCTGGCTTGAAGAACGGACGAGAGCGAACAATTAAGTAGCCATGAAAACCACCGAACCTTAATTGTGGTGTGTAGTTCTGAAGGGGCCCGGGCCACCACGTGTGGTGTATGTGTCGGGTATGGCGATTCTTAACTACAAGTGTTGGGGGTAGCGACGACACTTCGGCTGCTTTGGTAGAAAAGGCATCGATGAAGAATGTTGGAAGAACTCTAGAAACTCTCGAGAGAGTTCTTAGGAGGACTGTAGCTAATAGTAAAGAGCCTTAGCAAAACTGGTGCTAAGGCGAGCTATGTGAACAACTCACAGTGTTGACNCCTTCACATACCTCTTCCACAGAGTAGGTGGCCATGTACTTTGTGTTGTGCGCGACAAATGTCCAGTCCTGATTAGGAGCTGCCTGCAGTCCTACTCTATGTTGTAAACTGTTACCAATTCGCGGTCCCCTACCACTCCCTTACTGGGTTAGGGAAAAGCACAGAATCACTTCAGAACAAGGAAATACAGAAGTTAGCTGGAATACACGTATTACTCTCTCAAGAATATAACATGGAGACCCGTATTACCTTCTACCTCTACACACACTTGGTGTTCAATGTACTTTGTATTAGGGCAAGAAGATGAAGGGACCTGTCGGCTTGAGAAGCCTGGCTTGAAGAACGGACGAGAGCGAACAATTAAGTAGCCATGAAAACCACTGAACCCTAATTGTGGTGTGTAGTTCTGAAGGGGCCCGGGCCACCACGTGTGGTGTATGTGTCGGGTATGGCGATTCTTAACTACAAGTGTTGGGGGTAGCGACGACACTTCGGCTGCTTTGGTAGAAAAGGCATCGATGAAGAATGTTGGAAGAACTCTGGAAACTCTCGAGAGAGTTCTTAGGCGGACTGTAGCTAATAGTAAAGAGCCTTAGCAAAACTGGTGCTAAGGCGAGCTATGTGAACAACTCACAGTGTTGACTCCTCAAGGATGAGGGGGTTGGCAAAGAGTTCTAGCACTAGATGGTACTAGGGCGAGCTGCCTCGCCTCAACTGATGTTTCTTCCAGGTGCACTGTGCTATGTTCCTGCCAGAAAGGAGGGGGTGAGGCTGATGGGGAGGTTCCTTCGTGACTCTGGTGCTTCAGTTATCTTCGGCCATCACTTCTCGGGTCCGGGTTGAGCAGCGACTCTTCTGCTATCTCTTGGTGGGGTGGTCACAGGATGGTTTGGCATCTGTGCGAGTGGTATCCACCATTCTCTTAAAAGTAAACTCTTTTACTCCGGCTGCTGCTTCTTAGCGGGTTTACAAGTGGCAAGGACGATGATGTGGCTACTATTCACTATCTTTGTTCTAGCCTTGGAGGCGGCCAGTTGGATTCTACTCCCTCGGGGCACATGTTGATGAGAAGGCGAAAAGAATATTGTACAGGAAGTGTCATGTACCATGCATTAACACAAAATTTCACAAAAAATAATATCAGCTACAAGGCATCTGCTATATTCACCATTCTTATTTTTATAGCCCAAAAAATTTGTGTGTGATGGCTATGTTATTACGTAACATGGTCGAATAGGATCAAGGTTTCAGTGGGTGTCAGGCCAGAATCACCCTTGGCAAGTAAAGCTCTTAGTGTGGTTGGTGTTTGGAGTTGCTGGCGCTTCACTTGGACATGGCTGGCCTTGTGGGTTGTCTGCAAGGGATCAAATTTGGTGGTGCGAGTTGAAACCCCTTGATGATAGGGGTGCAGGTAATAGAGGTATTGACTTTGTGCGTTCTCACCAGTGATGGGCTAGTTGCAGAAGTTATCTGGTTCAATGTTACTGGTCAACCCAGAGAAATGTTTGGTCGAAGGATCCGATGGTAATTCACTGTTGTATGCGGACCTTGCGTTAGAGAGCAGATGGAGCACTGATTGTGGTAGCTGGATGTGGTGGTGGGTGGGAATGGAGCTTGCCCAGGCAGTCACCAGTGTCACAGGCATTCCCAGGCGGATCCTGGTAACCACCAGGTGTTCGGGGCTGGGGATCGTGATCAAGGGCCTGGAATAGCCCTGTGGGGTATACAGGGAGGTGTGGTCTCACCAATTCCCTGGCTGCTTAGATTTGCTCTTTGATTGAAGTACCAGTTATTTTTGTTTCTGCTCGGTTACGCAGTGGCTGACCAGCAGAGCACACAACTGCGGCCTTACATTCACCCCACTGTGTACCCCTTGACGTGAACCGCACGTTCACGAGTCCTTTTGCCCACTGACTGCCGCAGTGTGCCCACACCAGACGCACCACACCGACAGGCTTGTGGACACGAGTGCATTAGTGTTTAGTATTTATTCAGTATTGATGTATACCATAATTATCGTGTGTCAAAACAGTCATTATACATAGCCAGCCAGGGACTTGTGACACTTTCAAGTTGGAAATGCAGTGGCTGCTACGAGTCAATACTTATATTTAATATTAATATAATGGTGTTTTATTATGTAAGTACAATGGTAATTGTGTTTTATTATGTAAATTGTGTTTAATTATGTTTATATAAGGTATATCATGTTTACGTCTCATTAGCATTTTAAGTCGCATTTGTTTCATCTCTCCACCGCCAGGTGTCGGCCGTGCTTAGGTGGCGCGAGCCGATGCATTGCGCAGGCTAGTAGGCAACATCACTTCGGCGCGAGCGGACGTGGTAAGTCTCTCGTTTCACAAGAACCTCAGTACCAGCCTCTAAGGCTGCAACCTCACTCAGCAATCGCATCATCATATCATTCACGAAGCAACTAGTATTTTTATGTTA
>NQII01005894.1:4972-19081 GCA_002778355.1 Clitarchus hookeri
CATCACTCACACACATAAACGCAATAAGCATGTGTTTTACACGTGTGGTCAGAGGTATCATAAAACACCCATATTTTAACACACAGCCCACACAGCGAAAACTCCCAAGTGAAATTGTTAATGGCTCAGCTACTTGCTGAATTGTTACCTGACGGAGACTAGTTTGTGCGATGAAATGTATAGATATGAGTAAGTTAACTCCATGAATGTACATTAGGGTATTAAGCAAAATTGAATAATTCATGAAGTTTGAACTAGGCAAATAATTGCGTCAGTGGATAGATACGTGGTGTTAACTACAGGTCTCTTAAGTAACCCATAAAGCAGCAAGAAGGTAGGATGGGTTCAGAATGGAACGAATCCTCTTGTCCTTCATAAGGGATTCGCGAACAACGTACAAAAATTACCAAACATTTTAATTCATATATATTTTTCAGTAATTATGAATGTTTCACTTGCCCTCTTCTTTCGTCTCTTTGTATTATGCGTAGGCTAAAGACTCGTAACATAGCCACATTGCAAAGAACGGGCTATAATATAAAAAACTCTTAGTGTTATGTACAAATTTTCGTGAAAGACGTGCGTGATTAAGTACATTAGTAATCGCAGTAGAATAATGTGCCTTAAAGAGAGTGCAACGCTGTTATAGAGAGCAGAATGTAAATATAAATATAGCCCATGCCAATGAGGTTTTGGGGTGGAGCTAGTCACCATGTTTACACCATCAGCCAAAAATCGAGTTTCGGAAACCAAACTTTTAGCAAGGTTCGGCGAAATGTTTATACTAGTTAGCGACAGTCAGTTTGGGTAACTTGGTTAATTCATATGTACTAGCCGGAAAGGATGGAGACACGTCAGTAAGAATTATTTCGTGCGGAAGGGTATATACTGAAATAAAATATAATTTGCAGGGGAAAAAATTAAATACTTTTTAATATTTGAAGCTATGTGTATTTATTTCCGTACAAGCATTTTCCGAAAGTGGCACTTTTCCCGTATTTTTCTTAAAGTTGCTAATTTTAGTTTACTGTTTTATTACAGTGTTATCAAATCGAATTAGATAAAAACCCTCCTTGCTTTCTGCCATACAAATTTAAGTAAAAATTACTGTTACTGTACTCGCAACCTGATATTCGACACGAAAACGCATCATGTGTACNTACTGTACTCGCAACCTGATATTCGACACGAAAACGCATCATGTGTACGTTTTACGAAGTTGAAGGGAAACTTCACTTTTAACGTTGTTTACACGGCACATAAACTGAAGTTTGCGAAGTAGTTTGCGGCGGACGGTACAAAGGTGCGCAGTGACGAGAGTGGTAGTTGGCTGCACACTTTTCAGATCAAACCTTTGAGAAAACACCCCGTGTGCGACATGTTTGGTTGTTTCCTAAATATGTCATCACAAGAGTTTTTTACTTATGTTAACATAAAGGTATATTATTCTTGCTTGAATTCAACTTTTACTTATATTATATTATTAAACGATAATTTATCATTAGTATGAATAGCGTGTCGGTAATGCCCAGTAAGAAATAGTCCTTATGCAAAATATTATTAGAGCGAGTGCGCACGAATGCGGTGCGTTGGCCCTCTGGTGGAATCTCCTAAGCTTTGCTTGTATGAGGCGGAGTAATATCTTGGAAGTATAATTTTAGCAGGGCTTCAGAAAAAGTTGTAAGTAATAGCGAATGGAGTATAGAGGAAGGCTGACCTTGTTGGAGAGTGAAGCTCTTTGTGGAGGCGCGGTGGCGGAGGCCATGGTGCGCGGGAGACATCACAGCCCTCCGGCGCTGGCGCCTCGCTCTCGCCGACTGACTGCACTTCCGCGCCGGCGTCTCACTCCAGCCGCGCGCCGCTAGGGGCGCCCCAGACGTGCCTGCGCGCCGCGCAACGCGTCCTCACCCTCCGTCTCGATTCGCACCCCATACTTCACGTTAAGTTCCGTCATCTTCATCTAAATCGTGCAAAGACACGTGGCCTTTGGAATTAACACGTACAATCAAATTTCGAATACAATAAACGGCGAAAACAACTAAAAACGTTATTAATCACAGCAGCAGCAAAATCCTCAAAACTTGACAAAGCCATAATCGAAAGTCAATTAAACTCGCCAAAACGTCAAACGGCACATACACAAAATGACGTCGCAACCCCGACGCAGAGGTCCAAAAATTCGACCCGTGGCCGACGGCGGCTGCAGAAGAACTAGGTTCGCTTTCAACCAAAGGTAGTGTAGCGTGTGTGGTGTAGTGCAGGGGCGTTGCTAAGAATTTACTTCTGGAGAGATTACAAAAATTAAATTTCTGAAGGAAAGAAAGATGAAAATATTATATATTTATATGTTTAAATATTAAAAATGTAAAAAATTATTAGTTTAAAAAAAATATTTACAACCAATGGGCTAATATACAGCGAAGGAACTATAATATGCTATAAACCTTCTTCGTGTTCAAGGGGGATTGCGAATTTATCATATGTAAAAAATTAAAGCTACTGTATCAGTTTACTTATGTTTAGTTCAAAAATTTATTTACAATCAATAGGAGTAGTAGGAAAATGGGGATTCACGTTATCCTGGCGGCCATCTGGGATGATGTTATGCCGAAACCTCATGCTCTGTCATTCCTTGTCAGCAGCATCCATATTTTTTTCCCAACCTCCTGCTCTATCTTTCTACCTTGTTTTTTCATGCTCTGGCATTCCGTTTTTTTAATCTCAAGCTCTCTCATTCCTTCCTGTCTTTCTATGCCTTGGTTTTATCATATTCATTCTGATCTTTTTCTTTCTTGCCTTTTATTATTCCTTCTTGTCTACCACCCCTTCTCTCTCTCTCTCTCTCTCTCACTCTCACTTTTTACGTCCTCCATCTTTAATTCTCTCCCCCGTCGCCAAAGTGTGTGCTAAGTTCTACCGTTCGTAACTAGAAGCGCTGGTATCGATGCATTCATTTTGTGTGTTGGTAATCACGTCGACCGCAGGGGCGCGCTAGCATCTCGGAGTTTAGTTCTATCGGTAATCAATAGGAGCGGTGGAATTTTTTTTTAGTTGTTGTTCCGGAACTTAAAAAAAAAAGCAGGAAGTGTGCGGGATCGTTCCGGCACCACTTGAGTCGGCAGTCGAGTGTCCTGACCTCAAGACTGCGGTAACATCTAGTTGGTGAGCATTTTAAAACGTTTGAAGTTCGGGAACATGTAACAACCGTCCACGCATGTAAATGAAAATAAATGTAGGTATACATACAAGTGCGTCGCAAAGTTATCATTGCATGCAGGAGTGTAGGGTCTGAAATAGCACACATACGCATCGGCCTGCACGCACTCGACAATCGCCCACCGCCGCCCTTGTCATCTGCTACGGCAGGTGTCTACCAACTCTGATCCCCCTCAGCGACAGCTAGCCTCCCTTCGCACACCGACATCCAGGCTGTATATGTATATAAATGTGAAAATATATACATAAATAAATTTTAGCATGGGTAACATGCAACAAACAATTATATGCGAAAAAAATCAAGGTTTATACTAATGTGCTGCGAGCATGATGTACATAGTCTCTGGTAAGGGTAAAATACATACATAGTAATACAAACCAACACCGTCTGTCCAACACAAGGGCCGGCGGCCGAGGGATCGGTAGCATGGGTAACCCTTAACAACCAGCCATACATCGAAAAAAATGAAGGGGTTTACAATTGCATCTAAAACAATACATACGTGGTTGCAGGTTACATTAAAACATGTACGAATTAATTATAATAAACACCGTCAGCCTAACATTAGAGTCGGGGGATCCGAATGTAAAATATATAAGACCGGCCTGTACATGAAAAATCAGTCATGTAACAAACAATAAAGGACTGACATATACGGAAGTACATCACAAGCATGATGTCATATATATACATATACACACACACGCCCGATGTAGCCACATTCCATAATAGCGATATCAGTATTGCTATCGCGCCAAGAAGTTTAGTAAAATTTAGAACGCTCGGCGACATGAGAAAGAACGAATAACCACAAGGAACAACCTGCGTTATACATTACGCGACTTGTAAAGATTGTTTTCCTTCTCTTGCCGCGAAACAACATACATTTAAACCATTAATCGCGCAAGAGAGACGATACTGTTATAAATTGATATCAAAATATATATTGTCGCCATTTAATGGGGATTTAATGTAACTTTGTACATATATCTATCTTTATGGATTGTGAATAGTGAACTTTGTTTCTGTTTATCATAGTCTATGGTATAAATAAAAAGTAAATAAATAAATGTGTACTTGTGAACTGAAATTCATACGTTTTATTAGATACTGCTACGCGCTGATGCAAACAAATATTTAAAAAAATTATGATAGAAGCAAATAGTTATAAGCATTTGCCAACCAATGCGTACTGTGCGAGCATCGAGCACTGTACGTCACGTTAGTCTAAAAATACTTTTGCAAAGCCGAGAAGCACAGGAGCTATACATAATACACACATACATAATATTTAATTCAATAAAGCATCTAGCTCCGAGTTCATCTCAATAATCGAATTTATCTCTTCACTGACAGAAAGATATCCGGTTATTTTGCAATGGAACCATCAGCNGAGTTCATCTCAATAATCGAATTTATCTCTTCACTGACAGAAAGATATCCGGTTATTTTGCAATGGAACCATCAGCAGTCTACCAAACAAGCCATTGGAGTCTTCAGAAAATCAGTAGCTAGACTGCACGACTTCCTTTGCAGAAGGTTCACGATACATGTCTGCATGTATGTTCTTCTGTGATGAGCATGTTGCGAGACACCTCTGGACCAGAGAACTGGGTTCGAATCCTCGTTTCTTCTGCCCCCATCTTCAAGTAGCCCTTATCTTCAGTAACGCGTTTACACTTTAGCTTTGCGGATGCTGGCATTTCATCACCATCATCAGTAGAATATGTTTATTTCAGTATAGTTTTCACAGCATTACCAGCAGTCTTGGGGGCCTCATTGCGTTCTCGTCCTCCTGCACTCCTAGATCCGTCACTGGACGGAAGCACTGTGCGCCGGTCCAGCGCCTTGCGCGTATGTGCAATGGGAAGCTGGGCGCGCGTGTTAGTATCACCCATATCACACCCTTGCTTCTGGGCCTTGAAGGCGAAAAACAGCTCCAGGTACACAGGAACCTTAGAAGTACTTAAAGAGTTTTTGACTTAAGTTTGGCGCAGCCTTTCGAGCTGATGCCCCGCGTCGCCCTGCACTTAAGCCGCCCCTGTAAATGCAGGTCGCCACCCTCCCTATGTTTGCACGGAACAAAGTAACACTAGGCTGTAAACGATTTAAAACAGATTATGAGCCAGCACGTCTAAATTAACAGTGAATGTCGCTTGTCGGAACACACTAAGGGTGAACCGTTTCCAAGAAATCCATGCGGAAATGTCAAAACAGAAGGTGAGTGGCCTGACATGCAGGCAACACACGCCACACAGGACTTGGTTTTCGTCTTCTCCTATTATGCAGACATTATTTTCGTGTAAAATTTTAGTTTCAGAGGTGTTATTGAAAACGTTTGATTTATTACTTGTTTAATACTTTTGTATCTAATTTTCACTGCNATTTTAGTTTCAGAGGTGTTATTGAAAACGTTTGATTTATTACTTGTTTAATACTTTTGTATCTAATTTTCACTGCGTGTTATTTCCTGTTTGCAGAAAAGCAGAAACTTATCGATAAAATATAAATATGTTTCTGACTTTTTACAACAAACAAATAAAACACAATCAAAATCACGCACAAAAATTTTATGAATAGCGCTCGTTGTACTATATATGTGCAAATAGTTGTGTGTTAGGCGTGAATTCGGATGAGTTGCAGTAACGAATGATGATTGCACGTTGATGTACTGTGCAGCGCCAAGGATGGCATAGTAGTAAATAAGTGGCGGTTTACTCTGACTNATGATGATTGCACGTTGATGTACTGTGCAGCGCCAAGGATGGCATAGTAGTAAATAAGTGGCGGTTTACTCTGACTGCAGAATGAATGCAAGACTGTAGTAAAAGAATATATTGGAAGTTCCTACATTTATAATATTAAGTGCATTAAGCTTATTAAGCACACTGTTTTACAGGAAATGTTCGAAGGGCTTCAATACAAGGCGAGAACAAGACCAGTTTGGCGTAGTTTTAGAACGCCTTCTGGCCGGGGCACACGCCCGTATAGGAGTGACGCTTGATGATGTTACTCATCTCGACGCACGATGGTGTATTGGGCAACCGGAATAGATCGTACCGCTACCTTGTACTGTGCCTTGGAATTAACTCTAAAAATGCTGAGAAAAATGTTTACGTGTTCGTTATCTATTGTTAGAAGATCTGGACCGTAAGGGCGACCCAGACGTTCACATAAAATTCATCAGCGCCTCTTCACGCAAGGTATTGATCGAACTAATGTGTAGTCTTTGTGTCTCCATCGCATCTCTTTGGATATTTAAAGGTGTGCTGCACATCCCTAGTCTACTTTGAATACTCTGTACCAAAATATTAGTTCTTAAAATCGACCCATAAAACACCCTTTGTAGGTCCTTTTTAACTCTCAGGAAATACATATCTAGGACGAAACAAGTGTACGGACGTAATAAGTTTAATATGTGCCAGTCGTAAGAACACGCTACTCGAAAACGTTGAACAGCTTTTAAATAAAACTGCTGCACAGAAGAAGGGGATCACGGGCAGAGAGAGTGAGATATATGGAGAGAGGGCTGTATCTTTACAGTCCAGTGCTCACGAGAAGGCGAGGCTCTGAAATTCAGACAGGGAGGGAGGGCGAGTGGGTGGGCCCGGTGGGCTGCAATGTCCGTTTTCTTTAGCCTGTACTACCAGTACTAAAATTATCAGTTCGCTGGGAAATTTTCCTTTCATACGATATGCATACAGACATACTCTATAATGTTATGATATACGCCTCTATTTTTTTTTTTTTTTTAACAGGAACCTTTAAATTCATCATTTTAGGCGCCCGTCTACCTGGCGCGCGAAATGTTTTGCATTGTGTTTGAAGTACACATTTTTAAAGCAATCTATTTATTGTACGTATTCGCAATCGGTTCCCGTACGAAAATTAATCTAATTTCACAATAGTTACAATTTTCAAAACATCTTTCACATTACCGACACTAATTTGAAGACTTTCAGCATGGCCGAAAACGACATTTTCAAACTGTTTGGTTTACTTGAATACCTGCGAAACAACCAGAGTGACCTGCAAACTATTTTAATGGCACACATTTACGGCGAAAACAGTTAAGATCAGGAATGCATAACTTTAAAATACTCTGAAAGGAAGTACTCTTACCGCTTACCTCAAACAGTGGATGTTGTCAATCGGTGATAATTTATTTACTTTCGGGAAGTGGCAGCGCCAGTTCCGATTCGGAAGAGGAAAATTCGTCGTCAGATGAATCACTCGAGCCACTGGACTTACGGCCTAGGCATATCACAAAACTGTCTATTGCGTCTTACACACGACAGTCATTTTGCCAGTAGNGCCACTGGACTTACGGCCTAGGCATATCACAAAACTGTCTATTGCGTCTTACACACGACAGTCATTTTGCCAGTACTCTGCTTCTATATTTTGGACATGCGAACAGTATCCTTGCCAGTCTTCTTCAGCGACGGAAGATGTTGCTTCCGTCGNTCTGCTTCTATATTTTGGACATGCGAACAGTATCCTTGCCAGTCTTCTTCAGCGACGGAAGATGTTGCTTCCGTCGTGATTTCCATTAGCTTTGTTGACAAGCTAGCAGTGATGTTCTTTTCCCGCACTAGTTTCTTTGTTTTAGACCACACTAGTTCAGTGGGATTAAGTTCGCCCATATAAGTAGGAAGTCTGAGAACATCATGTCCGTGCATTTTTAAAAGTTGGTCAATGCGAAATACTTTTCCATGCTTCGTATTCTGCGTAATAAGTTGAAAAGCTCTGTTTTTCGCATTTCATGAGAAAAGGGAATGTTATTGGTCAACCATGACTCCATTTCATTTTTCACTACATACTTCGATGGGGGTTTATTTTCTTGCACTGAGTGGTAAGGCGCATTGCCCATAATAACAACAGACGTTTCCTGTAGGTTTGGCAATAACTGATTATGCATCCACTTTTCGAAGTTCGTAGAATTCATCTGCCCATGGTAGTCCCCCGTAGCTCTGCCTGCTAGAAAAATTAGCAGTGCATTTTCAATTAATCCAGTTTTAGCACCTGCATGAACAACAATTAAACGGTTCGAAGAACTGATGTTGGTTAACACACCACGTTCAGTATCACTTTGCCAGCATTTGTTAAATGTGATGTTGCTATCAATCCAGGTTTCATGAATGTAAATTATGTGGCGCCCCTCCATTCTGTAGTGGAGAATTGATTTTAAGTATTTACAACGCCAGTGAACAATGTGCGGTCTTTCCACTAATATTTTCCGAGAACTGTTACACCGTTTCCATTTAAACCCCATTTCTTTCAGTATCCGCCTGAGCGTATGAACACCCCATGGAAAATCAATTTTTTTCTCTCAAAGCAACGAGAAGCTTAGGACATGTTGGTACTTGTTTCTGTACTAAGTAAAAATCAGAATTACGTCCCTGATTACTCTCGTATCAAATGAGTCACAGTGCACATTTCTTTCATGTGGACGCTTTCGGTGTTTGCCTGGTGTTGACAGCGAACTGTTACAAGCATCGGCACCTTCTTTGCGAATTCTGGAAACACTTCTCATAGAAATTCCAGTGTATTCTAATTGAGGTAATAAATGCTTTATTTGATCTTCAGTAGCTTCTTCGTCACATTTATTTATCACATGTCTGATCACCTCCCTAGCTTCGCTGTGTATAGTTTTCCCTTTCTTCCTAGACTGCGCGATAATATACCATCCTGATACTCATGCAACCGACACTAACTCATGACTGACTTCTAGAGAACTGTTTCTTTTGGGATGACTAGTAGCGAGGGTAACCCATTACTGCGACAGCGGGCTATAAACGACGGGGATTGGCAAGGGAGGGTTTGCGGCCCCGACCACCACCCCGCCACGCAGCCTTGCCTTCTCGTCAGCTCCCTACTATATGCATGTGTGTAATATATACAGTGACTCACATTCATATTCGGCCACCTATGATTATCGCAGTTTCATGGCCTTATGTTACATTAGAAATGAAGATAAACAAAATCATATTGCACAATCATTCTTGTGTGCTTTAAATGAAATGTAGCGATGGCCAATAACGGAAATGAGCAATGCAACTTAAAAACTATGATTATGTCATCTTATGCTACATAAGTACGCCTCTTTAATATTCGGCCATCATCATTCAAACACAAACATAATCCCATTTGCAAACTAAACACACAGTCTTTTAGTACCTGGTAGCATGGTCATTCTGTTTAATTACTTCTCGCAGGCGTTGTGGCATAGTATCAATTATTTTCCTGGTACATTCGGAGCCAATCTTACTCCATTATTCCTTGAACCTTTTCTCTAATTATTGTTTGGACCTAATTGTTGTAGTACGCAGTCTTCTTTTGAGTTCATCCCACAAATTTTGCATGGGATTCAGGTCGAGTGATTGAGGAGGTGTGTTAATGACTTTGGGAGGACAGTTATACAAAAGCCAGCTCTTGACAATGTATGACTTGTGGTTTGGGTCATTATCTTGGAAGAACATAAACGTGTTCCTAATGACCATATTATCAGCACTCTTGTGTAGGTTTGCTTTCAGGGTGTTGAGATGGTCTTCCTTTTTCATTGTTCCATCAACGTACAGCCTCTCCAACACCTGCTAAAGATATACAGCCCCAGATCATAATACTACCTCCACTGTATTTCACAGTAGGTTGTATGTTCCCAGGTTTTAGCTCCTAATTTGGCTTGCGCCATAATGTTACCCTGCCATCTGAACCAAACACATTCAATTTCGTCTCATCAGCAAAAATAACATAATTCCACCAGCTTTCATCTTTGTCAGCGTTGTCTTTCGCGAACTTAAGTCGTTTTCTTCTATTCACCTCATTAATAAAAAGTTTATTTCTAGGTACCCTGCCATTATGCCCTGCTCTTCTGATAACTCGTCGCATGGTTTCTGGATGGACATTCTTTCCACATTCATTGAGTACCTCCATGGTAAGTTTTTAAGCACTAATTTTCGGATCTTTCTTAATTTTTCTGATTACTAGACTTTCTTCTCTCTCGCTTAGTTTCTTTGGTTGTCCTTTATGAGGTACCGAATCTATTCTGTCTTCCTTCTCAAACCTTCTTATGATGTCCCAGACAGTGAACCTCGGCAGATTCAAGTGCCCCGCAATTTATTTTTGAGATTTCTTCTTTGCATGATGAAATATTACCAGCTGCCGCTGTTCAAACATTGTATTCTTGCTCCTACGTCCCATTTGCCTGATCGACGCAGCCAACAGAGCTGCCCAATACAACCTCTCAGTGCAGAGAGCGTGCAGGGAATGACACAAGGTACGAACGCAATGTGCGTCATGTCAGTGCCACGCGTCCACCACAACTGGCCGAATATTAAAGTGGCGTACTTATGCAGCACTCGAGGACAAAATATTGTTTTTCATTAACTTGCACTGCTCATTTCAGTTAATGGCTACTATTGCATTTCATTTAAAGCACACCAGAATGATTGTGCAATATGATTTATGTTTATCTTCATTTCTAATGTAGCATAATGCCATACAACTGCGATAATCATCGGTGGCCGAATATTGTGAGTCACGGTATGTGCGTGCTTCAGTCCCCAGCCAAAGGCCACTACTGGAGTTGCGATATACTCTAGATTGTAAGATTTATACTTCGGATCATTGGAAGTCGAATCCGTGTTGTTTGCCTTGATTATAATTTTGGACTAGAACTAGTCCAGTTATTCGGAGCCCCATGTCTGTAAGCTCCCGTGTATTCGAGCACCCTTATCTGCCATTATCCTTCAGCACTCGCACACCCAACGGTCTCCAGACATTTCTGCCCCTCTGGGTATATGTCTTTAGTTGGGAAAAACCCATCGCTACTATCTCTCGCAATATTCTTTTGCAGATTAGTCTTGCGCATTAAGATACGCATAGTCTGTTCGCGGTTTCTTCACACTTTTGAACCACACCTTTGCAAAATCACCCTATGTATGATGTTTTGGTTTTGTTCTATATGTGTTGTGTATTACATGCGTTTTATACTTTTATACTCCTGTTGGCATAAAAGTACCTAATTTTTGGTTAAATTGAACTTTTACTTATATTTTATGTATCATTTATAATATTTAATTTATAATTAATTTGAATAAAACAAGGGGAAAATAGATGTGCTGATAATGTCTAGTAAGAAATAGTTATTATGGAAAATTTTATTACACTGAGTGCGCACGAATGCCGTGAGCTGTTCCTTTTGTGTAATTTTCTAGACTCGGCTAAGCTTTGTTTACAAGAGGTGGAGGAATGTCCTGGAAGTAGAACTTGAGCAGGGCTCCAGAAAAGTGTGAAATAACCGCAAATGACCTATACCTCTGTAGTATTGATACTGACCCGCATGTCTTGCGACAATTGGGGCCATCCCGTGCCTTCCTTTTCTGACCGCAAAGGAGTCGACCGGCCAGCCACCAGCCAACACCATCACGATTGCCCATGATTCAAGCTCATCCTGGGAGACTGACACCACTTTTAATAAAACTTAGCATAGGGAACGCCCTGGGATTTCTCACGTTTGCTGACCCCATCCACGTAGCTCACCCAGCAGTACCACAAGTAGGTGTGGTTGGACTGTGGCAGAGGCTACTGGATTCCGCATAGCTGGTCCTTCCCGTAACTATGCTTCCAGCTGACCTGTGATGCTTGGGTGGCAATACCCGTGACACAATCGGCGGTCAGCTGAGCCATTGCACTCCTCCAACTGAAACCCCTTCAGGCTGGGAGGGAAGCCTCTTCTAGTAGTCGAGATTACCCCCACCAGGCATAGTGTCATAGCCCTAGACACACTCTGGGAGACACGAGGGGCGAACAAATCGACCCCCGAGGATCTCCTCTCCCCAAATGAGCCCAGAAACTTGCACAACCTTACAGCCACGCCAGCCTGGTCCCCTGTCGCTCAGGAGTTCCACAACAGCAGAACGAGAGTCATAGTTACTCCCGCCGGTGAGCACGGGAAGATTACTATAGTCTGTTCGCGGTTTCTTCACACTTTTTGAACCAAACCTATGAAAAATTACCTAATGCATGACGTATTTGGTCCTTTCGTAAATATGTCCTGTATTTTTATCTATTATAATATTTCCTTTATAATTAATACTAATAAAAACAGTGAGAAAATAGGTGTATTGGTAATGCCTAGTAATAAATAGTTCTTATGCACAATATTATTACACTGTGCGCGCACGAATGCGGTGCATTGTCCCTTTGATGTATTTTTCTAAACTCGGTTAAGCTTTGTTTGCACGAGGCGGAGGAATATCCTGGAAATATAACTATAACAGGGGCTTCAGAAAAGTTAGGAAGTTACGTGATTGGAATATATATTAAATACCTAGAATTGGGTACTATATGTACTGCCATGTACATGTATGTATACTATATGCGTATATTGTCTCATGATCATGCCACGCGTTTTAACGGTATGAAAATAAATCTATCGTTAGTGTTTTAATCATGATGCTATGAAACTGAGGGAACCTCTGTTGGCTTGATGAGATTAATTATTCGCTAACCAGGGCTGGGTGATTTTTCGGGCGGAGGTTCTCGTGAAGGTAGTGTGGCGGTTATCTCCGTAGAGTTTTTATATGGATTCTCCCCTTTCCCATTCTGTTGCTAATCCACGCCGTATCTTACCTTCCCCTCCTCCAACCTTATCATCAAGCATCCCACACATACTGAGACTTGCCAGGAACCTCGGGTTAGCGCAGCCGGCTCCAGTCAACGCAAGCTGCAGTTCATCCACGCCAACTCTGACGCCGTAAACAACGTATGGACGGTGTGGCGTGCCTTTAGACACACATTACAACGCCGTTTGACAGCCAGTTTAGCGACAATGGAGAGATGGCGTAAAGCAATCGGAGCTACTGCGTCATTCGGGCGCAACATCCACCGAACTTAATTCGACTCAAGCAGGGCCAGTTCCCGTCAAGTAACGACTTGAAGACAGTGGCAGTGTAACCGCCGTATTACGTGGTGGAACGTTTTGGAGGGATCGAATCTCGGATCCCAGTCGTTCCTCTTCGAATGGGGGAGTGTTTTGAATAATCAATTAATCTTCTGTTACATCTGGAACATTTTGTATTGGAATAAATTAGTTAGTTATACTTTGCGACATTTTGTACAGACTGTGTAATTTTAACTTTAAAATCGAAAATAATATCTGTGTATATACTGTATGACTTTTAATATATTTTGGGGACCATCTGCCTGCGACTGTCATTTATCTCTTTACGCGTTCTAACGGATACTTAGCTCGGATATCCACAGAAATTATCAGGCGTTTCCACGACTGCGCCATTTTATGGTTAGATGTTTTTTTCTTGAGAACATAGGTTCGTATTCCTGTTGTGATTAAGGTATTTTTTGCAGTACTGAATTGCGAACTAACCGACTATGCGCAAATTTCAATTGCTGTATTCCTAGTAAATAAATGGTACATTATCAAACGAGTGGGAGTTATGGATAGTCAGAACATTGCTATACAGTCTGGAAAGAGTTTTAGCATCCAAGCAAGCGGTCCCCACGTAACTTGAAATGGGTGTCACTGATGTAATTAAAATATTTCTATTGAATTTTGTTTTAAGAATGGCGGAAAAGTAATGGTAATTGCGGCGTTTCTATTACGTTATACTGGAACCACATACCCAGCCAATGTAACCTTTCACAAAATTACCTTTGCTGACATAACTAAATGCGCTCGATTTCACGAGGGAAAATTATGAAAGAAGCGAAGACTTGCAATAGCAAAACTAAAATGGTTTTTGTTTTTACTTTTAAAAATAATTTTTGAAGATTTTTCTTTATATCTACATTAACAAGTAAAAACTGCCTGCAGTGTTTGCAAATGTAAGTTATTTTTGCTAAATATAGTTATTTACTTCCCCCCCCCC